>WJFB01001290.1:0-34055 GCA_009870185.1 Pygmarrhopalites habei
CCCTCTCTCTCTCTCTCTCTCCCTCTCTCTCTCTCTCCCTCTCTCTCTCTCTCTCTCTCTTAAATGTATATGTACATTGAAATTACATACCTTATAGCACTGCAGAATTGTCGCTGCTAATTTCCAATTATGAAGTGACCAAGGAATCACATCTGGGTCAACATATACTAGTCCGCCTTTGCACAATTTTTGCTCCTCAAGACCTCTTAAACATGTCATGTGAGTTCCACTGTGTTTCATCAAAGTCTGTACTCTAAACGTTGATTCCAGTTTTGGATCGTCCAACTCAAATTTAACTAAAATGATTGCCAGTCTCCTGTGATCATTTATGGAGAAATCCATACATCGGGTGATCAAGGCACCTGACCCCAGTTGACCTGGTTTGGGATGATCCTCAGAAAGGAGATCGAGTTTATACTGTACAGAAAAAAATATTTGAACAATGTTATTAGTTTGGTATACATTCACAGTGTACACATCATTATAGTCTCTCACTCTCCTTCATAAATACACATGTACTCTTGGGTTTCGTCTAATGTGCACTTAGAACTAACGTATAGACCGTGTGTTCACTCACTTCACTATGGGAGTCAAGAATGAACCTTAGTTTGGGGTACAAAGTACAATAAATCCGAGAATACTTACAAATTTCAATTTCACCAGTCGGAGATCCATGAGGCACCCATATTGACCAAGTTGCGTAATGACAGGGGGTTGACAGTCTTTCAGGATAATTTTTGTTGTAAAATTTGGAATCAGTTTCATCAAACTTTGTATTTTGCAGTGACCACAATCTTGAATTCTCCAGTCCATCTTGCATTGTCCATATAACTGAAGAACTCCTTTGCAGGGTATTTGGTTTATTTTCTTGTTACCTTCACTTTTGGTGCGGAAGTTGTCGCAGGACGCACAAAGTTTATGCTCCACACAAAATCTCTTTGCCCTCGTACTTCCGCAAATACGACAAGCAATTCCTGATTGAGGACCTTGCATCATTTCTTATACTTACCAATACGTTTTGATGATGATCTCTTTTATTGTATGTATCAGTGAGCTTTTGATAACTCTCTTCCCCCTCCTCATCTTCATTAACATACTCCCCATAATTCTGGATAAAAGGACATAATACTACATCAGTAGGTGGGAGTAGACAGAAAAGGATACAATAATAATAATAAAATTACTTCAATAATAATTACCTCTCGATATTCAGCCAACAAGTCGTCCAGTTCTTTCTTCCGTTTGAATATCATTTTTCTCAACTGCTTTTTACTCCTGACACGAGGTTTATTGGCCACTACTGTTGGTTCAGTCGTTGGTGGTTCTTTCTCAGGCACCTTGTCACTCTTCGCATTCTTCGGTCCCATGGTCACAATTAAATAACTCACTTTTTATTAAAATCCCGCTTAACGGTAATAATTGTCACCAACGGAAGCGTAAAACTCACGAAAATGAAAGATTCTGCACGAAACCGTCTCTTGCTTGCAGACTTGCTTAAGACAGGAATTTTCCTGCTTGAAGCCTACAAACGTCGTGCATACGTTCATGCTACGTTTTTAGCCGAGCCAAAGTTGTCTGTTTTCTACGTTAAAGCCACTCTGTACATTATAACTAATATTAATATACATATTAAATTGTAACAATCGATCGATTTTGTTTTAGTACCTTTAGAAAGTACAGATGGTGAGAGGTTAGAAAAGTCTCCAGAGTGTCTCCATCCTGGCCTTTGTGTCAACCCGTACCACATCAACGTGTCCGTCCGAGAACTAGGTATTTTGTCATTCAAATCACAATTAAGTTACAAAATACACTTCCACTTCAATCATTCTTCTAGAATTTTTTTACAAAATTGTTCAATAATTATTTACACTCATTTTGTAATGTGCAGATCTATACTTGGCCAATTTCATCAACAGTCATGGTAAGGTTTATACTTTAAAATTTAAATAACGACAATTATTTTCCCTAATTCCGATTTCCCTTTTAACATTTTGATTGTTGCTTCTAAATTAAAAGTATGAACTACAAACTCAAGTCATAAACTTTTCTACATCAATCTTAAAATACACAATCCCCACATTGAGTACACAATTGAGTGTGTAGTGCACCCTCAACAAAATAGATTTAGTGAGGAACAAACGACGACACTCAACCATTTTTAATGTGAGGATTAAAAGTTTGAACGGACTCCTCTACTGTATTTCCCGGAAGTAAGTTTGCATGCTCCCTTAATAGAAAAAGGTGGATCAAAAATAAAGAGAAAGCATTTTATGTGTTGTGAAGATCAGTTGTGAGTGTTTTTTTTATTTGGAAAAAAGTGGTTCTGGAGAGAGAGGGAGAGAGAGAGAGTTCGTGACTTTGTGGAATGAGTAATTGGAGTGGACGGGGAAATATTTGGTGGAGAGGGAGTGTGGTTGTTTTGCGTGTTGAGGGGATGTTCGGAAGATTGTAACCTTTTCATTGGAATCCCGCAGAGACTTAATGCGAAGCAGTGATAGATATGAGTTAGACAGGAAGGAAAGCTGATCTGAGTGGGGGTTGTGCTCCGCAGTAGAAAGGTAGACTCTTTTTCTCTCAAGAAAGGAATTGTCTCTGTCCCTTCTTCTCCCACTGTCTCTTTTTTCTTTACACCATGAGAAAAGAGGGATTCCTGGAGGGAGCGGATCCCCACTCTTCCCTTTCTCCACTTCCATCTCGTAATTTATGAAGACTGTAATTTTTGATCTGAGTTGAGCACACGATAGTCTACCACCCACCCACACATACTTTCCTCTTTCTCCACACACAACACCATCCACATTTAGGCTCAATATAAACATACACAACACAAAGCTCCAGTAATAAACTTGTTCAAATGTTCTCACTTCTCTTTTATATAGAATAGGGAACGTTCATAATATGTACGGAGTGTATATCATATCTGCAATTTCTATCACTGGGTGGAGAGGAGTCACCCCTCAAAACCCGTGACACACACACAAATATCGTACATGTGGATACAAACAAACACCGGAGTTGAGCTCCTCGATTTTCTTTTTATGAAAAAAATGTTCCTTGGTGATCTATGGGACTCTTATGTTCTTGTCTTCGCTATTATGTGTATTTTAAATTAAGTTGCACTCCTTCATCCTCCCTCCCTCCCTTTGTGTGTGTGTGAATGTGAGAGTACAGGGGAAACTAATTGTACTCTCTCTCTGTTTTTAGATATCCTGAGCGGAATGTGTGACAATAATAATGAAAAAGATGAAGATCGAGGAATGAAGGGTAAGCTAATTATTCATACTTTCACTTTTCTTTTTTTTCTTTTCTTTCCCCTCACTTTTTTGCTCCCTTTTTTTCTTTTTTTTGTGTACTGGAAAGGCCGAAGGCTGGAAAAGTCTCTCATTTGACATTCAGGCATTTTCTCACATTTATGCGTACATCTATGTTCATGCGAATCCATACTTAAAAAATTTCTTCACTTTCCTATTTAAAATTACATATTCGTTGTGAATACTACAATTGCACATTTCATTTAGCAAATTTTTAGCCAATCATGTCACTTTTAAGAAATTAGAGAAAGTATTTCTTGTGCAATTGACTCTTTATTACTACAGCATACATATTAGCCGTAAGATTAATGCAGGATTTTTGTATTGACTTAGCCTACGTGACAGTCATGAATATATTTTTTTTGTACAACTTATTTTTCCAAATGTTTTGTTTACCTTTTACTAAACTCCTCAGAGTAAGAAGAGGGGAATAGCTGCAAGTAAGTGAAGGAGGATTTTACAAATGGCTAGACTTGTGTGTGTTTATGTACAACACAACTTTTTCGACTCTTATATCATTAATTGATACTTGTTGTTGCTAAATCACTCGCCTTTTCCAAGTGACAAACTTATTGCCCTCACTTCCTTCTCTATCTATCTTCTAATGCCTCTGTCACCCTCCCTCTCCCTCTCTCTCTCCCTCCCTCACACAGACCACACTCACAATTCCCTTGCATCACACACACACCACCCCCAGCATACATAAGTACACCCCAAACACACGCATTCAAGTCGTCTCTCCTATCTTAAAATGTTCAAAGGCTTTACGAGACATTATACATGAATTCCAGATTAAGAGAATCAGTGAATTGTGATTACATTCCTACCGTCCTCCGTTCTGAGTGAATTCACCCGGCAACTTTTTTCTTTGTGTATTTTAGTCTAGTTCCAAAGGACCCGGGTTGTACATCTCCCAGCATGGTATATCCCATATTGTGTCTCCATCTTTTTCATACACAGTGTTAGCATAGCGGTACTAGACTTTCTCTCTCGTGAAATAACCCATTTTTGGTCAAAGTAAATGTGTGTGTGTGTGTGTGGTGGGATGGTGAGTGTCGTTTGAGGGGAAGGAAGAGGGCGACTGTCTTCCCCAAGTCTCCTGCCTTTCTTCCTGTTTTCTTCCTGTTTTCTATTCTGATTAGATTCAGCTTATCGGTGATTAAGTACAAGAAATTAGCAAGGACCTTAAGAGCAGAGATAGAGAGAAAAGGAGGGAGAGAAGGAGGGGAGCTCAATTCCTAAAATGTTTCGTATATATTCGATAGATTTGTAGGGTAGACTGGAAGAGAGAGAGAAAGGGAGAGATATTACATTTATTTTGTGTTTCGTGAGATTTCTTCCCTTGTCCTCAAACTGATTTGTTCTTTCCTTGTTGTCTCGGATTCTCGACTCCGATCCCTTCCAATCCCAACCTCTTGACTGTACTTAACTAATTGAACCGACGACGACGGAGAAAAGAGTGTACACACATACACACACGTAGTCTACATTCACCGTTTTGGGGAGAATATGTGAGGGACTTATGTGTGTGTGTGGATGGGGATGAGGATAGAGAGAGAGAGAGGCTGTGGGTAGGGTACGATGAAAGTCATGAGAAAAACAAATAAATTCCTTATGGAAATTACTGAGTTCATGGCTCAGTGTGTGTGGGTGTGGGTGTATCCCCCTATTTGTATGTACGTGTGGATTGATAGGGATGAATAAATGGAGAATTTGGTGGAAAATCCATTCCTTGATGATATACCCACACACACACACATTGATGTAGTTGTCTCGAAGATCGCCTTGACACATGGAGCTAAATGAATATTTCCTTTCAATTAACAATAATCGCTTAACGAGGAGCTTAGCAACTTTTCTTTCATTCTTTGTACAATTGTAATTAAGTGAAAAGATGAATGATTTTTCATTTGTAGTTGAGTAGGGGAAGATGGAAATGATCAAAATATTTTGCTACTTTCCAATCTTAGGGCTTAGTGAAAGTATTCCTTTTTCGCCGGTAGAGAAATCCAATAGGGAAAGTAAAAGAGAGAGAGAGAGAGAGGGAAAGGAGTCGAAGAAAATTGAAAGAAGAAATAATTGATAAATGAATTCTGATTCATGATTACAACTCTCCTCCTTGTACACGTTGAATAATTGGATTGCCCAGGCTCCAACTAATGTCCTTTCTCTCTCTCTGTCTCTGCGTGTGTGTAAGAAAGAGAGAAGTGAGAGACAAAAGTGTATGGATAAAAGATTGGAAAAGTAGAATTCCTTAGCAAAATTCTAAGTAATTGGAAGATCAACATGTTAATTGAGCTCGTTCTCCTTGCGTCAATAATTTCCCTTTCTCTTTTCCATGTCTTTCTCTGTGTGTGTGTGTGTGTGTGGAAAATCACATTAGCTCTCGAACTGTGTTTTGACAGACGGACCCAACTCTTTACTGTAGTAGCTGGGGTCTACACTAAAGTGAAGACAAGGGTGATACGCGGGAAACTTTTTAGGTATTTTAGGGAGAGAGAGTGAAATAGAAAGTCATCCCTTGCAAATCATCTCCTTTGTTATTATTAATGAACAGACGATATCAAGTGAAAGCTAGAGAGAAAGAGAAAGAGGGGATTGAGTGTGTAAAGTAATGTGTAACAATATTTGAGGATATGGAATGAAAACATGTCTTGAGGCACTTTTTGAAATGTTATTTAATTTTGAGAAGGATTATTAGTATATTTATTTATTTCCTATTTCCTCCATTCCATCTCTCTCTTTCTCTTCTTTCTCTTTCTCTTGAGCCATGTCTCGACTTGTTTTTGCCAGCTTTATCTATGTCCATGTTAGACTGAGGAGGAGGGAGGGATGGAGAGACAGTGGGGCGCAATAAAACGAATATATTTTCTATATCTGTGTACACTTGTTTTATGAGTTTATGCCGTACTTTGCGTAGGACTTTCTCTCGCTCTCTCTCTTTCTCTGTTTTTTGAACGGCATAAAGCACAGAGACAACGGGATGGGAAAGGAAAGGTTGTGACTAGCTAGAGGTCCTCCCTCTCTCTTTCTCTCTCTTGTCTCACATTTTTTGTGTATGGAGGTTCCTGGTCCTTGTTACTCAATTCTATATGCATGGTTGTCCTCCACAGTGTGTAAATTCCTCGGTCTCTCCTCTTGTTCAAGAAATAATTCTTGTTTATGACTTGTTGTGAGACTCATGTTCTCTCTCTCTCTCCACACACACACACACACACTGGGAAAAACAAGGGGCGCAAGCTGATGCCGTCGTGGCCATAAGCAAGCCAGCCACCCCCACTCAGTTAAAAGAAAGCTGGAGAAAGAGAGTCTGTGAAATGGAAGGGGACACAGTCTAAGAGGACAAGTGGAGACAGAGAGATGTGTGTGTATTTTTTCTGTGTGTGTGTGTGTGATCTAAGATCAGTTTTTTCCAGTCTTTTTTCTGACCTCATTTCCTGTTCTTCATCATCTTTTATGCTTAGCTGGTAGAAATTGTGTTTTTAAATAGCCTCCCGTATCACATAATGCATGGGGAGTTTTAGGACAATGACAATAGGCAACTTTCTTGTTTACTAAAAAAAGATTTATTAGAAGTCTCATGGAGAAGTACGACCCGCTATCCCTCCTCTCTCTCTCTCCATTTTTTTCGAACATTTTTTCCTCATCTTCAGTCTTACTTGGATGAACTCAAAGTTCTCTCTCTCCTTCTTTCGAAGTCGCTTCGTGAGACGACTGCCATTTTGTTTATTTGTCTATTTATGTGAGGACCATTTAAGGGCTTTGATGACGCGATTTAATACTTTTTTGACTGGGTTTTCGTGTATGGAATGTTTAGTGTAAGAGTCAATTAAATTAACTGGATTTTTAAAGTGCCTAGAAAGTATTTTATAGGACGGGATAATGCAATTTTTAAAAATTCTAATTGTACTGTTACGCGCCCAAATATTTAGCTATTTAAATTAAATGTTCAAATAAACTAATTTGAACAAAACAAAAATCTTCTCAGCGTCACTTCTCTCTAAGCCATTTCGTCGTCGAGAAGTTGAAAAAACCGGTCGTTGTTGTCAATAATTCGACTGTACATACAAAAATCGAAATTACATCAAGTGACACAGAAAGGTCGGAAAATTGTGAATCTCCAGGGTAGTTAGTTCCTGTTGTTTGTCAGAGGGGAGTAAACTAGACATTAGCTCCTCAAAATTGGGCTTTGCTTTCTCCTACCGTATTTCTGATCCACCTTTCTCTCTCGCCACTCTGCTTTAACAAGACTAAAAGGCTGTTCAAGCTATATAGTCACTTCATTGACTGTACAATTGGAGCAAGAATGAAAACTGTGATTCTTTCATTGTAGGGAATACGGTAGCGTCTGTTTCTGCTGCTGCGAGGTGTTAGCTTTCCATTGCTTTCTTTGTATTTCCCTTCTCAAGATGTTCCAGTGAGGGTGAAGATGAGGAGGGTATGTTTGTAGAACTGGATGGTTCAAGTTGAGAAGCACGTGGCGGCGTTGTTGACTGGCTATACATACATAAAGTGTCTCTTTGGACATAGTCGGGTGTGTGTGATTTAGGCATTCTGCTGACGCGGGACTCAGAGGAGCGAAAGTGATGAGTAAATTGGCTAGTGGTTCAGGAAAGAATTGCAAGCAAGTGAAAAGAGAAGTGAGAGAGGAAAAGGGCTGGTAGTTGTGCATGTGATCCCTTCCTCCTGTTTCTGATTCCTTTAGTTTGTTCAGGGCTCAGCTAGAAACAGTGGCAGGGAAAGCATAAGAAGAAAAGTGGAGGGGGTGGCCTTTTGAAAAAAGGCTACTTTCACTCGGCGCGAGAGGTTAGAACGGTAAAAATCCTTATTTGTGGTGTAAAGGAGGAGGAGGAGGAGAAAAAAAGAATGTGAGGGAAAAAAGATTTTCATGATATGATAGGATTGGTGTGTGTGTGTGAATTGTTGGGTGGTGCTTAGCTCTATATCTGTTTGTCCGTCTGTGAAGAGTTTTCATAAGAATGGAAATGGATTCGGGAGAGCAAGGCGGGAGTGAGAAGGGAGGGAAAGAGAGATAGGAAAGGTGATGTAATGATGATATGGGATGGAATGGAGGAGGAGAAGGAGGACTTAATGCTTTGCTTATGTCGTCATCATCTCGTCATATACATAGGAGGGGAGGAGGGAGGGAGGGAGAAGATGTAGAGTTTATTATATCTCTCTTTAACTCGAGCTAACTAATAGTGAGGTTTGGATCTCATGACTCTGAAGCACGAGCCGAGACACACACACACACAGGATGGGTATGTATAATGTAGAGGATGAAAGAGAAAGAGGAGAAAGTGTAATAATGTGTGTCGTGTGCTTGGTGAGGTTTTGCTTCTCCTCCTCTTCCTCCTCTTTGAGTTAGTGGAAGGTACAGAGTTTGAGGTTCTTTGGTTTTTAGGTGCTATTTGTAGAGGTGAAGATAATAATAATGGGTGAGGATGTGTCGATAAGTAATAGTTCTTTAGTATCAGTCCATTGAGTCGCCTATGGCTGTAAAGTGCAAGTGTTGAGACTCCAAAGCTCAGCATCCCGCACTGACATTATAGCTGATGTATAGGTTCGTAAATCTCGTCTTCTCACCACCCACTACACACACACACATCTTCACGTATTATCGCTCAGGGAGAATACATTGTGCCACATGTCGGTCTCCAGTGCTTTTGTCTTTCTCTCTCTTTTCTTTATTTCTACTATTTTAGTCAGAGAGGACAGTCGAAAAATTCCTCGTCTGTGTGTACATATCCTCCATTGGCTACAGGAATCAGTAGAAAGAAAATGTGTGTAGGTATATGTGTTTTGTCTGAAACGCTAAGCTGGCGATTTTTAGGAGGAAGAGAGAAAAACACACACACACACCAGGCATCATGATTACTCTCCGAGAAAGGAGTGTAGAGAAAGGAATGGAAGGCGCAATTGTGAAATATGTACATGAGTGGACTATCAGTTGAAGAGTAAAGAGGAGGAGGAGGAGAGATTTGGAATACAAGATTAAGAGGCAGAAAAGTAATCGAAATTAAACCGTACAATTATTTCAACTCCACACACACTTTCTCTATATTCTGCTTGGCTGTGGGGGAAAGTCAGAGTAGCCATAGCTTTGACTCTCTGAATGTCCACAGTCTTGTCTAATTGTAAGTCCTGCTCGTATCTTGTGTCCTGGGATGATGGTCCCGGTTTTCGGAAGAAGAGAGAGTTAACCGGATTGTGGTATGAGGATGAGAGAGACAGGGTGGTTATAGCATTATTTTAAGACAGAGAAACTTAACTTAAGGGGGGAGGATTCTTCTTAAAGAGAGTGAAAGAGGATTGGGTAGGTGTGTGTGGGTGTGTGGATAAAATTGTGCAAAGATTCAAATTTAAGTATTCTTAGAAAGACTTCTCCCTCTTTTGTAGAAGAGAGGGAAAGCTGTGGTTTTGACGGAAGAATGGGGGTTGGTGGAAGAGTGGGGAGTAATAGAGGCATTGTCGAGTTTAATGTTAGGAGTGAGAAAAGATTAAGGCGGAATATAATATAAGTAATCCTGATCGAAGATCTAGACTGGATGGGTGGGGTGGTGGTAGTGGTGGTGTGTGTCTTTAGAGGGAGTCCATTCTCCACACACACACACACTGTGAGAGAGGGAGAGAGAGGGAGTGAAATGTGCGGGCGACAGGCATTGTCTAATCGCTGTAATGGCTCATAAGGAGATGAGGAGGCAAATTTTTCCAGGCAAAAACGAATAAGAGACAAGCCCCTTTGCTCCACTCTCACTTTCTCTCTCTCTCGGGGAGCAGGCATTGGGTTGGTAACGAGCTTTTCACTTCTTTCACTCGATTCAACGAGCGGACTAACTACGTACATGTGTGTGTCTCTGTATTACATATTCACTTGTGTTTAGAGTCAATGTGTGTGTGTGTAATATATATACATGGTACATGTATATTGGTTAAGAAAAGAGCAAGGGAAAAAAAGACTAGAAGGAGGAGGACTGCTTTATGTAGTCTTCCTTTCTCTACGAACGACCAAAAAGACTCGTAGAAAGTAAAAGAAGGGAGGGTGATGCAAATGAGTGTGTGAAGAATTTGCATGGAAAAGTGCTCCAATGTCGTCATGTGCAGCCAGAAACTAAGACTAGGAAATTTATGTCACGGAGATCTTGTGAGAGATTACCACACCCTTTCTGATCACGTCCCTTGCTCAACACGCCTAATCATGGTGTGTGTGTGGTGTGTGCGCATCCAGTGAATACAATCATGGACACACAAGAAACTGGGAGAAAGATGTACATGTGTGTGTGTCTACAAAGTCAATCTCTTCATTCTCTCAACTGTCCACATGAAAGTCCATTCTAAGAGTAGTTTTTATACACTACACATTTATACACCACCCTCATGTACTGCTGCTGCTGTACTTTCTCCACAATTGTAGAGAAAGATGTTCATTTCCTCTGGAAATAAGACTCTCCAAATCTGTCTCTCTCTCTTCACTTTCTCTTGCTCTTCATTCTGAAATTTTTTATATTGCAAAGCAAAATCAAAGTTGAACGACGTTTGGAAGCCAGAGGGTGACTTTTTTGTGATCTTGAGAATGTTCACTTGCTTTCTTCATTTTCCCTGGTCACACAGCAAGTACCCACTATATTCGTGTGCTGTTACCCCTGCTAACCACCGTTTACTTGTGGAATCATAAATATTATAATATTGTGTGAAAGAGGGACTACATATTGTATGAGATGGAGGGAGAGGGTGAGAGCGACAGATTTTTTCAACCCATCAAGTGTCCTGTACTACAACGTACTATGTACAATGAATGCAATAGTAGAGGTTGATACAGACTCTGTATTACAGACAGCCCCTAACCTAGTGATTTCTATCTGTCTCCCTCCTTTCTCCTCCTTGTTCTTCTACATAGTCATCCATCTATTCGTCTCCACATGCTGCTGCTAGAGAACAGTGTCCGTATTAAGTGTGTCCTGGTTTATTTTTTTCTTATAAAATATATCAGAAGAAAAACTGATTTTCTTCCCTTTTCTCTAACTAAATCTCTCGTTTGAGTTATTGCATTTGCATTGGTTCTTTTCATATTGTGAGTTGACGAAAGAGAAACCCGGCTCACTTTCACCATGTCCCATGTGCACACATTGATATGTCGTAGCCTCGTAGGTTTCAGGACGGAATCGTAAAAGATCAAAACTTGAAAAGTGGCCATGTTAAGAAATTCAGACTCTTGTCAACTGCACACTACGACATATATTCATGTGTGCGTATTTTGGTGTAGAATGCATGTACAAGGAGGAGGACAAAACAAGAAATAAGAATTCAAAGTCATACTTTTTTCTTTCCTCCTCCTTTTCTCCTTCTCCTCATCTCCTTTTTTATTATCCTTGTTTGAGCTAGGATTTCTTGTGACCACATTTGATGTCTCCATTATTACATTGCACCCAGTTGAGTGGCATCTGCTACCCCGCGTCCTCGCCGTCAATATTGGTCAGAGCTATGAATATATTTGGGTAGAGGCCATGAAATCACAACTCCTCAATATCAAGTGAGCGATGATTCATAAAGTACACCACCCTCCTCCATCGCACACACACACTTTCTGCAGAATGGTCCTGCGATCAAGAGAGACCCGGCTCCAGCTTTCTGCTCTCCTCAGCTCTACAGCTACAGCTACTAGCCCCTCTTCTAGCTGTAGAGGAGGTGGTGGTGGAAATAACAGGGAATGTCATCACACACACCACTAAAACCACACGCATACCACCAAACTAACACTGTCTTTATCCAATACTCTATCATGAAAACCTCTCAATATAATTTCACTGCCCTTCTCTATCTCTATATAAAGTTAGCATTTCACCCACACACACACATCCGTCCCTTTTGGTTCTACATATTTTCTCTATTGCTTGGGGTAAGTTCCTCCTCCCTTCCTTCCTCCTCTCTCTCTGTCTATGAGAGAGAGACAGGATGTACAAGTAGATGGGAGAAGGGAGTAATAATATTGGTTTTGGTATTAGTGTTAGGAGGAAGAGAGGTTGTGTGTGTGTGTGTGTGTATTTGTGCTACTGCTTGGTTGGTGTATGGGCTTTCCCCATCATCTCCCTCTCTCCCTCCCAGCCCAACCTTCTCCCTGTTCTCCTGCTCAACTATCTGAGGCTAGAACATGATTTAACGTTGATTCATACCTCCAACTGAATTTATCGTCGCATTTCACATGCTCTCACTTTCATACATACAATCCAATCTAATTTCCAGTCCATACCATACCTATAAGTCTCTCACATTCTCCACCTTCTCCCTCCCTCCCTCTCTTCCTCCTCTGTGTGTGTCTGTGGAGAGAAAAAAAACTAGACGCTCCCAATGCTCTCGGCTCCTTTTTTACCCCAAAATATCCCGACCTCCCATTTACGTATTTCACATGAACACATATTGTGAACACCCACTTTCACCCACAACAAAACTGAGCACTCAGCTCTTCATCTCCATATCCATCCCCCTCACACACAATATATGGTCTTTGACTTCTCATGTCAAATTGTGAATGTCGAGAGAGCAGGGGACTGTCCCGTTTTCCCCTGTTTGTGTGTGGCTTTGAATATTTTTCCCCCAACCCCTTATGTGAAAAGATGTTTTGACAATGCTTTTCCCTTTCTCTGAGAGAGAGAGAGAGAAAAGGGAATAGAAAACAAAAGTGTCATATTTAAAATATTTATTAACCTGTTTCCTTTCTACTTAAATTTCATTTTTGTCTCGTAAATCTTTCTCTCCCCTTTCTCCTTTTCTTTTACTTTGGAAGTGAGAAATTGTAAGAGTTTTTTATATCTTATTCTATTTCCTGTTTTTTTCCTATTTTTCCCCTATGATTTTACATCTCCTGACGTCATTCTTTAATCTCTTAACACACTACACAGATAACCTTATCCTCGGTTTTGAAACGGCTTTCCCCCTCCAAAAAATACCAGTGAAAAAATGAGGAGCTGAAGTGCCCGTTTAAATGGAGAATAGTTTCTCCCACACACACTTCCACTTTTGTGTGTGTGTGGCCGCTTTGAATTTAAATGAATCAAGGAAGGGATAATTTGTTAAGAGTAGTTAAATTTTCAACTCTCTTTCTCTCTGAGTTGAGATAAGGGAGGAGGATGAAGAGGAGGAGGAAGAGAAAAAAAAGGTGCATAAAAGTTACTCTTGTTTGCATAATATAAAAAAGGAAGGAAGATTTTGAGGAGAGGAATCATGGTGATAATCATCCATGACCAAGTTCTTTGAGACACACACACACACTGGCTTTTGTAAAGTCTTTTCTCTCGAAAGAAAGTACATTGTACACACACAGCTGAGAGAGAGAGAAGAGAGGATGCATAAGAGAGGGGAGTAAAGTGCCGTGTGATAGTGCGATGATGACAGCTGATGATATTTTGCCATCCCGTGGTGGTTGGTCTCTTACTCTTACACACAGAGAGGGAGAGAAAGAAGAGACACACATGTACATGATACGGAGCGATGTGGTGTGCTGTGGTGGGTAGATGGGATGTTGATTAGAGAAGCAGTGAGGAGGATATGATGGTAGAGTCAGCGAATGAGAGGGGGAGAGAGAGGGGAAAGTACGAAGGAAAAGTTGTTTCACCATAAGTGGTGAAAATGGGGCGAGAGTGGAATGAAAGAGTGAGGGAGGTAGGGAAACTATAAGTATCCCGTAAGAGAGGAGAAGAAAGGGAGGAGGAGGTGGTGGAGGGAGATGGAGACCTATTTGTATTCAAGCAGTTTGCAACTCATTAATGGAATCAAGCCGTATGCTCTGAGATGAACGAGAGAGAGAGAGAGAGAACACAGAGTCTTAATTATGCCGTTATACGCCATCATCACTTACTTAAGGATACACTCAGGAGTCTCTGCATGTCTAATGTAAGTACAGTCTCACAGAGACACAGCCACAACCATACAGGCACTCATATACATACACTGAGGGAAAGGGAAGGATAGAGACAGCGGCAATTGCATGAAAGCCATCAGAGAAGCATCATGACAATATCTTAACTGTGTGTGTGTGCTTGTTCTCCTCGCCTTATTCCCCTCTCTTCCTTTGTGGCTGAGAGTGTGGTGGAGGTTTCATGGACTCTCATCGCCGCTTAATCGTGTCATAAGTGTTCCCTCTGTTTCAACTTTTTAACCGAGAGAGAAAGAGGGAGAGGGAGGGAGGAAGAGAAACCAGAGTTTCACATTCATACAGTCTGTCCGATTTTTTGCCTAGCAATGAAGTTGGTCTATAGGTGGCTGGGGGTGTGTGAAAGAGAAAGGGAATTATTCTACAATGTGTGTTGTAAGCTGTGTGTTAGAGTCGAAGTATTTACATTTATTATTATCATCCTTTGACGATACAGTTAAAAGCATTTAGAGGAATGTCTTTTGGAGAAAGGGGAGAAAGTTGATGGTTATGTTTTGGAGGGTGGAGGGTAGTTGATAATGCTGTGCTGATTTTTAGGTACTGTCAAAAAACACACACACACACATACTTGTGTTTCTGGATCAGCTGTAAAATGGGAGACAATTGGCAGGCCAAGTAATGTAATGCAGTCGTGCAAATTGTCCTTCTTCCAGTTTTGGGTCGTCTAAATTGAGTCTTTCCTTATGTGTATAAAAGAGAGAGGGGGATAGGGTGTATCATGTTTCATTCTTATCTGATACACTTATCGTACAAGTGTGTAGTCTGTAGTGTAAAAACAAGGGAGGGGAGAGAAAGATGAGATTTTGAGCAAGAATTTTCTTTAGCTACAACAACGTCCATGCTATACTGACATGGTACACTCTGTGTAGTGGAGAAATTCTCGGCATTTTCCAATTCTGCATTTTCCCCACTCCCCATATAAAGGGGAGTGAACAGCTGAGTCGGAAAGAGAAAATTTCGTGAAGAAAATTGTGAAAGTTTGTGTTAAGAGTGAGGGTTGAGAGGAAAGAAAACTGAGGACTATGACCATTGACAATGAGGAGGGAGGGGTGTTAAGACACTAAACAAAGTAGTCACACGTTCAGTGTGTTACAATGTTAGTTCACATCTCAATGTGTGTGTTTGTGTGTGTGTGTGGGACGGGACGGAGAGGGTTTGGTGGAGAAAGTGTGGAAGAGAAAGAGAGAATTGGTCCTTTCCCTGTATCAGATGTAACGTAAGAGTAATGTATATACAGTTTTTGTGTTTATTAGTTGCCGAAAGATACACACACGCACACAGAGAGAGTGGGAAAGTGTAGGCTGATGGTAAAGAAGTCGGCTCCCTCTGAACTTCACTGTGGATTGTCATGTGTGTGTGTGTGAGAGAGAGGAGGGTGGCCGTAAAGGGATATACATGTGGAAAAGGAGGAAGAGAGGAGAAAGTTGTCTAAGAACATTTAGATCAGATTCCAAGATGAAATGAGCAGAGAAATATGTATTGTACACACACACACACTTTCTCTCACTTTCTACATAGAAGGGAAAGGGAGAGAAAGAAGACGGTCATGTATATTATTATAATACATTGCAATCCACTTCTTGTGTCTCAAGTAAAGAAGAAAGGAGAAAAGAGAGAGAGAGAGTCTCTTTCTACAAAATATAGATAATTTTCTATATCTTTCTTAAGACACCCACACAGTCCCATGTATTCTCTCTACAATGCATATTCTAGGGAGAGTCCATGGGTCGACAGTTTGGGACTGCATAAATTCCATGTCCAATGATCCGATGTTCCCGGTTTGTTGGCCACTGGCATTTCTTTTTTAAGTGATACGGCGACTGCTTCTCTCTTTCTCTCTTTTGTCTCTCCCTCTCTTTTTTTACTGTGTATGTGAGAACTGAAAGATGACCAGTAGGACCATCACCAGGCAAAACACACACGAAATGTAATAGGAACTCTCTCTCTCCTCCGCTCTATCTATACATAATGTAATAATTTGCAATGCAATATGTACCCATGTCATGCTTTCACCTATGTCACATTTTAGAATGACCGACCCACCATCCAACCAGAGCAACATGAATGAATGCTGTGTAATATATGTATACGCACTCACCCTCCCATGTCTTCATGGAAGAAGAGAGAGAATATTTCATGCACATTTTATAAACTTCATCCACTTTTACACACTACACGGAAACGGAGAGAGATGAACTTGCCCTGTGAAAAAACCCCGCTTAAGTTGAGTAGCTCAAGAAGAAAAAAAATGGGAGGAGGAGAGGAAACTGTACATGTTCTTATGACTATCACCATCTCTTTTACGTACAGAATTCTGACCGTGACACACACACACACATACATTGCACAGTGGATGGTTGGATGGTGGTGGTGTAAAGCATACTATTTCGGGGTTTACACCATTCCGAGACACTTTTTGTATTCGAATCGAGTTTCAAATGGGATGGTGGTGGACATTCCAGACTGCCTTATGATTACCTTCTTCCTCAATAACGAGTGATGAAATTGCGGGAGGAAGGACGGACGAGTCTTGTTCCCTTGCACACAGACACACACACACACCAAGATAAATATACTAGCCGGGACTCTCCCCCTTTATTCTAGCCCATATCATCCCACATATGAGCAGCACATACCATGTAATCACCCTCTTCCTCCCTCGTCGACCTCTCGGACTCTACTACGAGATGCAAGAGTTTTTCTTCATATGTATCCAAATCCTATATAATCCAGACTTGGACTATGCACTTATATAGTTGAACGTCCGATGCACTGCAATGAAGAAATGTTAAACGAGTTAAAAAATTGTCAACTCCCCCCATCCTTCTCCTCCCAGAAAAAGGAGAGGAGGAAGGGAAAATCCAAGACAGCAGGCTATATATGTAACTTTCCCCGGAATATTTATGATGGACCTCCGATTTTTTTGTCAATTCTAAATCAATATGTCCGTGAAATTGATGAATTTTTCTGGGAATTTTGTCTCTACACTGAAAAAAGGGGATTCTCAATTCTCTGATCTTCCTGCTGTACAGACTATGGTGTGTGTACAATGGAGAATGACCATTAGCGAAAAACGGGCATACTTTCCCAAGTTCATTGTTGCTGTTTTATTTTTTCCCTCCATTCTCTCCCAAGCAGAGAGAAAGGGGGAAAGTGAAAGTATGAAGGAGAAAGAGGGATGAAATAGGATAAATGAAAAGATTGAAGAAAGTTCTCTTTTTTCACAAATGTCATTACCCGCGTGTATTATATATAGGGCGGTGGAGATGACAAACGACTATTGGTTAAGGGAACCTTCCCCCTCGTGTGTGTGTGTGCGTGTGTGGAGAGAGGGAGAAGGTACACACAGTAATAATAGTAAAGTCTGGGGGAGTCACAAGTGTCAGTCGTCGGTGTGTGTGTGGTGAAAGAGAGAGGGGGGGGGGGGTTAAGAAGAGTGTCAAATTGCTCGGGTGTGATTTCTAGAGCCACTTGCAATTGTTTCAAGTGTGTGGGATGCACTTTACGCACACTGTCTCCAACCCTGCACACACACACACTCACACGACATACGACACACGCAGGAAGGGAGGGATACGAGTTTCCTTTTTTCAATGTGGAACAGTTTAGGTTTTATTTGAGGGCTGGAAAAGCGTGTGTAAATCATTATCTTTGATTCTGTTTTCTTTATATGTATCCCTCCCCATCTCTTTCTCCTCTTTCTCTGTCTCTCTCGTTGTCCTTCTCTATTTTTACTGACGGATAAAATTCTCGTTCGTCCTGTCAGTCTCTTGTGAATTATTTGTTTTGAAAATCTATTCCACTTAGAAAAAAGTTGCTTGTGTCGTGTGTCTGTGGCTGGAGAGAATTTTCAAAGAATCTCAAACACAACCACATCTTAAAACGAAACTTGATTAAAAAGAAATGCCATTTTGAACCGCGAATTATCGACTTAATGTGAATATGTACACAATGCACTTTTGTGGGTTCAAGGTGACATTATTTTATCCCTCGCCTCCGTGAAACATAAGTTAAATTGTGTGGCTGTAGGTATCCACTCACAAATGGAGAAAGCACATATGAGTAGAGAAAGCTACGACAATGATCTCCACACACACACGGATTATAATCGAAATTCATTTGGGTATTTCCGCACATTGTGTGTATGTCTGTTAAAACGTTTTTTTGTTGCCGTCCCCCATATTTATTTTATGGAGGAGGAGGAGGAGGAGGGTGGGGATGAGGAGGAGCTATGAATAACTTTCAAATGCACACAACATACACAATGCATTGTGGCTCTTAATATTCTAAAGGTTAATTTTCTAAAGAAGGTAGAAAAGGAGCTCTTGAACGGCTTGCTGTGTCTGTGTGTGTGGAGTGGTTAAAGCCGGTTAAAGAGTGAGAGACGAGGGAGAAAATGGGACTTTTCAGTTCTCGCAAGCAAGCTGGAGAGCACATGAAATGGTGCTTCTTCTTTCTCCTTCTCTCTCTCTCTCTTTTTTAGACTCCCGCTTTCCCCCGTCCCATCTCCACATCTCTCGCCCTGTTTCATGAAGTATATATCTCTTCAGGGTTTTCAGCTCTCGCTCTCCCTTTCTCTGCCACTCTTTCCCTCTCTTTCTCTCAGAAAAGCTGGGACTGCTATGGACCATTGCCGCTGAGTAAAGGTGCATGAATACGCCGAAGAGGTTCTCAGCACTTTGTCCCTCTCTCTTCTTTAGACTGTGGTGGTGGGATATGTAGGGGTACTCTCGCTCTCTCTTAGCCGTGTATGTACGCGTGCGGGGTGGTGGGTGGATGGTTTGGGTAACGACGGGCCTGGTTGGATATAAAGCGGGGAGGTTTCCACATCTTCATTCCCTTAATCGGTCTCATGACTCTCTCAGTTCGTCTTACACAATAGGGATTTATGTCGGGTCGTGTACTACACACCACTTCCTCTCGGATAAACAGTTTCCTCGGAACATTTTCATGTTTCATCTCTTCTTCCTCTCTTTCTCTCTCTCTCTGTCTACACTTTCTCTTCCTCCTCCTTTCTCTCACTTATTGTGCTTCGATTCCCTTCGATTTTCAAGCCCCATTTACATCTTCTTTCCCTTGGACCGCCCCATGACTTTATTATTATCTAGCAAAACTGTTCTCACTAAACCATTGCATTTACTTTCCGCTTCTCATTCCCTCCCTCCCCTCCCCTCCCTCCCCTCTATTTCTAGTGTTTATTCGTGTGTAGTACGTGTGTGCTGAGAGAAGCTTGTACAGGCAAAAGGATGACATGTTTGGATCGTGGCTCCACACATTTCCCTACTTTACTCTTTCGCATCATGAACTTTTTAAGAGTCCAATGAAGTACTGTTTAGTCACTTCCTCAAACGTCACTTCAGAGGACACTTGACTTTTTCAATTCTTAATTCTACATTCCACTTTGAAAAAAAACAGAGAAACAGAGAAAGAGGCAGAAAATGTGGGCAGGAAAATATAAACGTTTTGTTTCCTTTGATCAAACGATCAACAGCAAAAAGAAACCCTTTCATGCATCTTCTTTTCTCTCCATTCAACTACTTAGGATGAAAAGAAAGGCCCAGACAAGTTTTAGACGAGCTGTGGACTTTCTAGAGTGCGTACACACAGAAATGTGTGTGTGTGTGTGGAGGGAGAGACATCCGGTTGTAGGAGTGACGATGACATTTTCGAAGGAATCTTTTAATGTTTAAGGAAAGGATATGCATAGAATTAATTTCAAAAAATATTTTACTACTTTCGTATTATTCTTGCCCTTACATTCAACTGTGAAGTACACTCGTACTCAACTGTCAAATGGAGTAAAGACACAAATAGAGAGAGAGAGCGTTTGGTAATGGAACTATAAAATGGAGAGACACATTATTTACGCTAAGTAGTAAATGGCCATAAACCAACTTGTGAGTTTATATATTTATGTATTTTTGGGGGTTCGAGGAAATATGGGATGACACGGAACAGTAGGTTAGAGATGGAAGATGCAAGGAGAGAATGAATAAAACTCAACAACAGGGCAGGAGGAGGAAAGGAGGAAAGCCACAGGCAGAGAAGAATAATTGTGGTCGATAAATAGACTCGTAAATAGGTGCCATTGGTTTTACAAACAGCACTCATGAGAGAGGGGAAACGTAGTTTTTTTCTTCTCTCTCTCTCTCCTTTTCCTATGGTAAATGATTTATTTTGAATATATCTTCAATGTGTGGGTGCAGAGAGAGGGAGAGAGAGTGTGTGTGTGGGGGGGGGGAAGGGGGAGGATTGTTGACGGAAGACGGGAGGGTAAGTGTGTGGAATCTGTTGCTCATTTTTTGTCCCCTTAAAAGATTTGAGGAGGATGAGGAGGAGGAGGAGGAGAGAAGGGCTGTTAATTATGGTGGCGGCGGGTTTTAGGAATCAAAGAGAGAAGAAGAGAGGGAATACTAGGGAAGAAAGAGGAATATCTGCGAAAAGGGGAAACCCAGCTCGCAAAAAGACTTTACAGAGAGAGAGAGAGAGAGAGAATTGTGGACGGAAGTGAAATGGATAGAGACTTGTAATAATTTTGTTGAAAGGACTCTCTCATGGCCTTTCATTTCTTTTCCCAAATGTACATGTGTATGTATGAGAGAGAGCTCTTTGGGCTCCTTGTATGTGTGTGTTTGCTGTTTTTAGTTGCAAAAGAAATTATTATTGAAGGGATAGGAGGAGGAGGAGGAGGAGAGAGAGAGATACATTCCACGAGTAAAGGGACGGAGTAAAGTGTTCCGTGTAATCTATGTTCTGTGAAGAAGGTAAAACGATAGAGAGGGTGGAAGGAGGAGAAAGAGAGAGAGAGAGAGAAATGTTGAATAGTAAAGATGAGTACGGATGAGCAATCTATTTGAGATTTTGGGATTTATAGGTGATATTTAAAGGGAAGTCAAAAGAGAGGGGCATGTCCCGATGGTTGTTCGATGCCGTGGGTGGTTGTAAATTTTCTTTGGTTGGGGAGGAGGAAAGAGAGAAAGAGAGAGAGATGCAGAGAGTAAGGGAGAAAGGGAGAGAGACGCGGAGACTGGGTTCAAGGGACGGAGCGGATACGGGTTTCTTCCTTGCTCCTCATATGACAAACGATAGTGCTCGTATGTCTTCAGAAATGGGGATTCACATCTCGGGAAAGGTCGGTTTGTTTCAACCCATATCAGAGGGAAGAACTTGTCATCAATTCACTTCCAACACCACCAAAAAACCACTCTTGTCAACATATAAAACCCATGCGACTTTCATAGGCATCGCCAACCAGATAACGCTGGGGCAATTGACGACTTGGATAGTCCTTAGTCGGCAGTTCCTTTTCTCCTCCTCCTCCTCCACTCTCTCTACTCACTACCAGAAACACAGAAATACACACACACAGAGTACACTCTGCTACTCCTACCCCGTTCCTTTTTCTTTCTGTATTTTTCCAATGGCCATAATATCGTCCTACCTCTCTCCCTCCCGCCCTCCTCTTTTCTCTCTGAGTTGTAGGAAGTAAAGATGAAGAGTAAAACGTTTCAACAAAGTGAGAAATCAGTTCCTTCCTCCAATAAATACGCACACACACACACAAGCAGAGAGAAGGAAAAGGGATTCACAATACCATGCACAGCACTCAAAAATACAAAATATACACTACACTTGACCCATGACCCCTCCCTGTCAATCATCCTGAATCCCCTCTTTTCAACCCCCACCCTCAAACACTGATCAAAATCAATTTAGGGAGCTGACACTTTCTAATTCCCATTTTTATCCCTCCAAATTGCTTCAAATCCTTCCTGTCAGTCTTATTTTCTTTGTTCACATCCCCTCTCCATCTTTCTTTCTCCACTGTTACTTTCATGTTACTTTCTCCAGGGCAGGCATCAAACGATTCGCATCCTTCATGAGAGTTTTTAAAATTGTGTGAAATTACGTCTTTCTATAGCAATTTTCTTGTCTCTCTTTAGAATTTAGATCCATAGTGCGCCATATTGTAATATTTCAATATTTTAATCATTCCTTCCCTTCTGTCCTTTTCCTTCTCTTGGGCATCAAAAAATCTATTTTTATCTGTGTAATCTTTTTCTTTCAATGTAAAAAAGTATCATTTGAAACAGTAGCACCAACTTTATAATTGAGAAGAGTGATTCATCCTATTTTCTTTTCCGTCCTACTCTCATGTTCATATATTTAAATTGAAACAACTTTGACGGAATTAAATGTGCTGAAAAGGAGGGCAAACGGGTTGAGGTAGAAATAGATGTGGAAAGAAGAAAAAAAGACATGTTGTAATGGAACACAAAAACATGTACCACAATAATATAATATGTAATACTCTCGTACATTCCAGTGTGTGTAGATTTCTACCTAGAAAAAAAATTCTACTCGAAAATATTTTTTTTGTCTCTCTTTTTTTTCTGTTTCTTATTTCTTCTCCACTTTAACTTTAACTTGATTCATTCATGACTAATGAATGTTGGTTTATTGACAGGATATGCGCACAATCCGTATAACGGAGTAATATGCAATGACACGATTTTGGCCACAGGGGTTTTTGCCTCCAAAGAGCTCTGGCGACTCTCCAAAGGTGAATAATATGTCCTTCGCTCTATACTACTACACTACTCTTATATACCCTAATATATATTTAATAGACGCATTAGCCCAAAAAAATCCAAACACATACACAACACACACACACACACAACAAAGATACACAATGCAACATCCAAACAAAAAAATTGTGTGTATAAAAACAACATAGGAATCAACTCAGGATTTCCTTTTAATCACGCTTTATCTATTTTGTCCTTGCTGAACCAATTCCTTTTTTTGTGTTGTTGTCTCAACTCTCCAATTACACTATATGTCTCCCTTTACCTGTCCTTCTCAATTCCGATTTTGAGTTCACACATACGACCCATTCAACGATACACAAAAGATACGAAAGTACAAGATAAAACCAAAACAATTGTACTGAATTACCAAATTACAACCAACATATTTGCAGGACGATCAGAAATCATAAAACGTCCAAATTAGCTGGAAAAATTGCTTTACTAGTAATGAATTCGCAGATTTTGAATTCAGCTCAAACTTTCTCCAAAACTGACATGGAGAGAAAGTTTATCCCTGCTTTCATTTTTAGTTCCCAAAAAATTGCAGAATCATTTATATAAAATTTATTTGTCATTATTATATTATTATTCATGAAACGTTGATGTGTTCCTAAGCGACGATTAGAATGGTGCAAAAATTCACCATTATAATTGTAACTGATAGTAGAATTTAGTTGTAATTACTCTCTCATAGTCCTGGAATAAAGAAAGAGATAGAAAAGTAGTGATTTTTTTCCTCCCTCTCTTTCTGTACTTTATTTTGTTAATATTTTGAGTCTGGTGTCATTATACGACTTTTCACATGGCAGAGTTTGGATGGTATGCGGTTGGTCGAGTCGAGAACCCAGACCATGGCAATGGCATAGGTTGAAAATTGTGGATTTCTTTGTGGCCTTAGGAGAAAGGAGAGGAAGAGAGGAAGAGTGAGTGAGGGAGAAGGATGGGGAGAATTTATACATGGAATTGTAGGACAGAGATGTACACACTGAGAGATGGAGGAGAGGAAGAGTGTGGATTTTCCTCGTTTTCCCTAGTCGTGGAAATATTGTGTGTGTGTGGAAGTAATATGAGTTGTGGTTGTATGTGCGAATTTGAACATCATGGAAGGATGGAGAGGAGGAGGACTGCATTTGGATAGTGGGAAGAGAGAGAGGGATGAAGGGAGACGGGGTAGTGGGAACAGTGTGGCGTGTAGTAATTTCATGATATCATCAGAAGCTTTTATGGTCTGTTGTATATGCATCGGGAGGCTAAATGTTGTGTATGCGAATTGATGATATAGTGTTTGTCTCCTTTACTAGCCATTTAAGTAAGCAGTTTGGGAGCACAGCTTTGTCACTGCGGTTTTCCACCACTCCAGGAGGTATTTGACGAGTTGCTCGGGTCATAATTCTGACCCCTTTCATCGCTCCCTTTCTCTCTCTCTCTCTGTTTGTGTAGTTTGTGTGTGTGTTTGTCATGGTGTCCCTCCATCCTTCTATCCATCTTTTTCTCTCCCTTTCTCTCATCCTCATCTACTTTGTATCGATTACTATCATCAGTAAATATGATGATCCAATCTTATTCTCCCGAACATTTTCTCTTTGCTATAAATGTGAAGTTTCAGGACAAAGAAAAAAACAAAGTAGTATCATCATGACACACACTTTCTCTCTCTCTTTCCTTCCTGAGATAAAATGATGGATAGAGAAAGTAAAAAGTTTTTGATTAAACCCCACTCTTCATTGTCTCCAAATTTTGTCTCCACAATTCTTTTCGGGTTTAATTTTTTGGACTGACCCCCTCTCGATTTTATTTCTGTTAATTCAATTTAATTCGAGTGACTTGAAAGTCACTCGAAAGGTTTTTGTTTGTTGGTCAATTATTTATTTTAATGTGGAAAATAAAGACAAATTTTCAAATAGACAAAATTTTCTAGTCAGTCGAGTGGACTTTCTCCGCAATAGACAAATGATCTTGTTTGTGATTCGGAGGAAAGAGAAAGAGAGAAAGCATGGATGAGGGTACGTTTTTACTGAAGGGATGACATTGTGTGTGTGTGTGTGTGTGGAAATTTTTGACTGGAAATAAATATATCAAAAACGAGGGGAGGGAGAGAGAGCAAAGGGTAGATGAATTTAGTTCCTTGTACATTTTTACATGGCTGTATGTGTGTATGTGGAGACTTTACAAATGAGTGTGTGGACTACGGACACACACACAGGGCACAAGCAGAGATGTAGGGAAGGATTGGAGAGAGAGAGAAGAGAAGACGATTTCATAAGCGGTGGTGATTTGTAGCTCGTGGCTTCATCTTGTGCTGTAGGCAGCCTTGTCGGGCCAAACTGAAACCTTCCCTCTCTCTCTATACACTTGGATTCTTTTATGGCCTTCGTATGGAAATACGATGTTCATGGAAGCGAGTTTAGGTTTCGTTCACGATTTACCGACCATCCAAGTAAATATGCACAAGTAAGTTTTAGTTTTGCGTCCTCCCTGTGAGTGAGAGGAAGAGTGTGTGTGTGTGCCTCGGTCCCCCTCTTGTCTTCATCTCACCCTCTTTTTGCTTTCTTCTGTCTCCCTCCAGACCCACACACACTCTTACAGGGGCAGAGTCTATCTCTCTCTCTCTCTGAAAGAGGAACTACTCAGCTAAATGTATGTTGAGAAATTCCTCGGAATTCAATGGCCGTCTCATTTCATTTATGTTCCCATCAAATCTTATTTTTTTAATCCAATGTCATCCATCCTGACGGCAATTCTCTTGCCATCAACCCTTGTTTTATTCCTATATTTATCATGTATTCTACAGCCATCCCCCTTTCTCCTCTTTCTCCCCTTTCCCCTTTTCCTTCCATTTCACCTTGTTTGGAGGGTGGAGAGAGAGACGCACCAAAATGGAAAGAAATGTTGACAAGAGCAAATATACGTTTGGCCATTTTTGTACGATTATGTACACACACTCACTATGTTCAGGGTTGAGTGTGCAGGATTAGGTCATGTTTGACATCTTCATCATTGTGTAACTCTATAGTGTGTGGTGAGTGCTAATGAATGAAGGGTTGGGTCAGAGAGAGAGAGAGAGAAGAAAGCGGCTGTCAAGGGAATGAGGACAGCGTGGAGGGATGATTGTAAGTGTGAGGAAGTCTGTCATTTCCACACGCCAGGGATGACGAGTTGACGGGAGAGTGTCAGGAAAGACAAAAAGTGGTGGTGGTGGTGCTGTGTGTGGACTCTAACACCGACGACTCAACTGTTGTCTTTTGACTTTGATTTCTTGACGATTGACAAGACGTTTTCCTATTTTCCCTTTCTCTCATCTTTCACTCAACCGTTCGGGCACGGCTGTGTTGTGTGTATTTGTGGATATTTGTGTGCCTCGTGGATAGTTTACTAGTAGTATTGATCCAAAGACATTTAGTTTGTCACAGTATTCATTGAAGGGAACTTGATCTTCTGGTGTGTGCGTGTGTGTGTTTTTGTGAGACGTTTAGATGTTAGATTGGGGATTTCGTTTATGGATACATAGACCCCTGGCATGTACACACATGTATATGTTCGCTTTATGTGTGTGCGTGGACGAATGTGTGAATGTATCGAAAATTCTACCGGCTCGTGTATCCCAGCTTGTATTCATGTAATGTAGGATGTATCTCAATATCATATCATAAGGAATTGTAAGTCCTGTCGACTCTGCCGAATTACGAATGACTTCACACACACGCTTTCCCTATAGTGTGTGTGTGTGTAGAAGTTCTATTCTAATGCAAGGGTAATGTCTTGTCCCTACATTGCATTGAGGAAGGGAGAGAGGAGGGAGGGAAAAAGCGGAGGAAAGATGCTTTCAATCTGTCTCACTATGAAAGTCATGTTGTGTGTGTGTGTCGTACAGTTGACTCAGTCTGTATAGATGAGTAGTTAAACTGGGGAAAAAGGGCAGAGAGAATTGTCAGAGAGAGAGAGAGGAGAGAGAATATCAGTTGGAGTAAAGAGGCATAAAAATACGAAGAAACATGCACAACGTGCTCACCTCGTAATTCTCTTTCCCTCTCTACATTTTCTAACATTCGTATTCCTTATGACACAAGAATTTACTACAATCCACGAGCAAACTCTCTCTCTCTCTCTCCACATACACATAGGAAGGGAGAGTAAGAGAGTGTGTGTCTTTGTCGTTGTAGATTTCGTCGATGTTTCCTCCATGCACATGTTCGTCTATGAATATCTCTCTGTCTCATCTTGTCCTCTGTGTGTGTGTGCCTTTTTTCTTCAACTCAGCTTCTTAGTCAGTAACTGTTACGTGTGTACAAAATTTTACGTTCCTCCTCCGTTTTTTTATTCGCTTACTTCTATATACGGCTCAAAAAAAAGTTTTTCCCTCTCCGTTCATTTGATTGGGAACCAGATGACACTTTTCAGTGATGGTGTAATATTGATAGTATATAGTAATAGTAAAGAGAGAGGAAGAATTCGACTCGAGTCACTCACAACTCCAGTGTACACTTTAGCCACACTTTGAGATGTAGAGTTAGGGTGGAAGCTCATGAACTTTTACCCTCACTCATTGTACACACACGAACACACACACACAATAACACATAGTCATACATACCAGACACACACTCATTTATATCCCCTGCATCACTCCCTCACATTCTTCCACACACATGTATCATGTAGGATTTTATGATTGTGTAGTTTGTCTTGGTATACCATACAAGTTCAAAAAATAGCCGGGTTGTTTGCATGACCCGCGTAGGTTTTATCCCATTCAAAAAATCTGCTCCTGAATGGATTTTAGTTAACCCGATGATACTTTGAGCTTGTACGGTGTACATGTGTGTACTGGGATGAATGAGAAGGTACGGACGGTATATCCCAGTGCACTTATTTTATAATAAGATGTGTTTCTCATTGTTGGTTTCGATACAGCGTCCATCGTCCAAGGTCCCCCCAATGGACTCCAGCCTACCATCAAAATTGAAAATCCGAGTAGTTACTACTGTAACAGCTACACCCCTCCAGGTCCAGACCACTCCGTTCTCATGGGATCTGGAACTTATAGTGAGAATAACTTCATCATCCTCTTATATACTATGAATGATTTAAATTTGTGTGAGAAGATAATTTAAAAAAAATATTATTATGCAAAGGTCCATTGGCGCTGCCTCGAAGTTTACCTAGTCCACAAACTGAGCATAGAAGTAAGAGGCGAAGACTGAGTTCTTCCGAAGATGACCCCTTGGATGTTGGAGGAGGGAGGGATAAAAATAATGAAGTGGCCTACTATGGTCAAAGTCCCGCGTCCCTCTCCAGTCAAGCTAGTTGGCACTCAGACGTTGATCATGGTACGTTATTCTTGTATTTGGGTCAGCTGCATGACATGACCTTTCAATGCTTCGCTATTTTTCGTATTGCTTTCCTTAAATTGGTGTGGTCCACTTTCACTTGGACTTTTACTTTGCTTTCTATCAAGTTAAAATTGGGATTGTACTGCTTTATACCAGGATGTAGTTATCTTCTCGTAGTTAAGAATTAATTGATGGAGAATAATTGAGGATAGAGAATACAATTGGCGGAAAGATAAAGTAAATTAATTAGCCAAAATTGGTGGTGGTTTTCTTAGCTTGGACAAATGAGCACAATTTAAAAGGCTAGACAAGTGGTGAAGGGCCAGGGGTTTAAATCAATTTAAAGGCCAAAGGATCACAAGATTCCACTTAATTCCTTCCCTCCAGTCGAATGTCAAACTCATGAAAAATTGAACAATGAAACTTTGTAGGGTCTCATAACCGGCATCACCATTCCAGTCATCAAGGGAACAACAACCACAACAACAACAATACGAACAGTCATCATCATCACAATAACAATAATAATAATGGAGGTGGGGGAGGAAGTAGTCATAGCAATCATCACCATCCTCACTCACACCATCATCATTCTGGACATCATCATGGGAAACCGTCGTCCACGAACAGCTGTGACTCACATGTCAATGTCATGAAATCAAGTAGAGTCAGTAGTAGTACTCGGGATCAAAATTGTCCTTCCAGTCCTTCACCCTTGGGTCTCACGATACGACAACCTGGTACGTAGGGCATTCACACAAATCAAAACCTCATCCTCCATTCAATTCATTCAAAAAGTTGTCAGACAAAACACACAAAGAAATTGGGGGTCAGGAGAAAGAAAGAAAAAGTCAGGGAATGATTAGCCATTGTATCAGAATTTTCGAAAAAATACTTTTAAAGCAGCATGTTGTGTTTTTCTGTTGTGTGCAAAGAGTGTTGTAGACTAGATTTGTTTTGTAAAAATTGAAATTGTAATTAAAATTGAATTTATTTTCTGAACTGGAAACAGGTTTGAGTCAACACACGACCGTGACAACATTGGGGTCAAGTAGTCTGACGGGAGGATCGGGTCCTTCCTACTACCATACAGAATCTCACGAGCACCATGGAAGCCCAGCCAAGTACCATGAGAATGGGAATGATACCTTCTCAGATTTTGTGACCCTTGTCTGCCAAGAAGCTCAGGGCGGCCAGGTACTTTACTATGTAAAGACTACAACTTCATTCACCACTTTCTAGCCATACACTGTGTCTTTTCTCTATATTTTTTTACCTTGATAAAAAAGCAACTTTCAAAACAATTTGCCTTTTGTGTTTGTCAAAATATGACGTCATTGTAATTGTCTCCATATTTACTGTGCAGTCGTCCAAACCGCCCCATGTTTTTCTGTTGTCTCACTGGCCAAGCAACTTTTTTTTTTAAAAAAAATGGAAGTTGTAGAGTCATCAAATTTTTTGTATTTTTTAAAAGAAAATTACATCAACTAACTTTGAACTTAAACCTTAGAGATTTTTAACAACACTAGTCCTAGTAAAAAATTAATATAGTCTTCTAGAGTTAATTTTGATGGACGCAGTTTTACTGGCTAGAAAACCAGGAGTGTGTACAATGGAGTTGAGACAATGTGTGTGTTGTGTGTTTTTTTAGTAGGATTTTAGAAATTTCAATTCGACTTAATTGGTAGTGATTGTAAAATATTTTCTCTGTTTTACAGCCAAATGCTCGGGTGAGTAGTAAATTGTCCGCTTACTATAGCAGCTCAATGCTCCCACCCCCTCCTCCGCCAGCTGCACCCATGGCACGTCCAGTCACAATTATCAGGTCAACGGACATGGGGAGTGGACTTGGAGCCTCACCACCCGCAGCGTCAAACACCCCTCCTCTTACCAGTAGTGATTCGAATAGTGCAAGTCGGGAAAGTCGAGGGCCCCTGAGTCCAAATTCGGCTAATGAACCCAGTCCCACTACCCGCTCTTCCTTCCCCGTCTCCCGAGATTACTCACTCAGTCATCTCCATTCTCAGTCTTCAGGACAGGTGACTCTTAATTTGTTTTTTTAAAATTACAACTAAAAAATTCCATTTGGTTAATTCCCAATCTTGTTCCATTTTCACAGTTATTCAGTTACAGTAATGTCAATCCGGTTAGTGGAATGTCAGGAATCATCAGTCCAACAAATCTCAGCTTATTTCCTTCAAGTGGGAACTCTGGGTCTCGGAATCCGGGATCTCGGTCTACTCCACTACCCAGATGGAATGCACCACCATTTATTAATCTAGATGAAAATATTGACTACACCATGGTCTCCCCTTTGATGCCCGGGCCCACTGAACCAAACACCGCCACGTTAATCGATGACGGTGAGATTTGAAGAGTCAACCAAAAATAAAAAAAATTGGAAGTTGACATTTAAAAATTTCGCGTTCAGTGATGTCAGTGATTCTTTGCCAAATTTGTGATCTTTTCTGTTTGCTGATTTTAATTTCCTTCATTACAAAAATTAGGTAGTATGGTCTAATCACTAAAAATGATTTTGGCCATTTTTTGTTGTGTTTTTTTGCTTGATGTGTTTGTTTTTGCATAAAACCTTAATTCCTCATTGGCTTCTTTACACTTTTATTCTATTCCATTCAAATCAGAATTATCAAAAGTTTAAAAAAATTTTTAGTTTAAATTTCTAATATTTTTCATTCAGATTGCAAGAAAATTTGACAGTCTTTTTAATTCTTTTGAAAATTTGAAACCTTTGTTTCTAAGACTGGTAGATTTTGATTCAGTGACTTTTAATCAGTGTCCATTTTCTTTAACATTATTCAAATTGGAAATTTATTCAAACAGACTACTACTTAAATGCGAGAGATTTAATATTTACAATAAAATAAACGAAAAAAAGTGTGGATGTTAAACCATTAACCAAAATTTTTACCAATTATTTTTTTCCTTGTTTTTTTCCTCTCGTTTTTTAGTGTGAAACTCGAAGTCTGCATTTGCTGTGTGAAATCGTCACCAAAAAAAACCTAACTAACAAAATTAAATGAAAAAAATTGAAATAATTATTTTTTAGCAGCTGTACGAACTCCTTCTCTAAAAACAAAATTGTAAGTGATTCAAAAAAAATCTGAACTCTTTCTTTCTTACTTCTTTACTCTTATTTTCATTCTTTTGTGTGGAATTTTTGCATGTCTCACAATTTCTTTCGAGTGTTTCAATAATGAAATTAACTTTTGATGTTAATTGTTGTTGTTTTAAAAAAATAATTCTACTGATTTTATTTCTCATGAACGGAATGTCTACATACACTAATTTGAGTATTGATAACTGCATTTTATGTTTCACAGACATCATTATTATTAAATATATTCGAGAAATATCAATGTATACAAAAAATAATTCAAAAAATTGTACACCTAAAATTAAAATTTGATTTAAAATTTGATTTTTTGCAGAGAGATACTTCAGTGTGGTTGTGCATGGGAGTGATGGACTAGATTCAGGAAATCAGGGAATGACGAGTACTCACTCAGGAAGTGGAAACTCATCATCTCAAGAACAACAACAGCAACAACAACATCAACAACCAACAACACCACCCAGAATGACGTCAACACCAAATGGAACACCACAAAATCCTGCAAACCCAAACCAGCAAGCTCAAAAAACGTAGTCACTGTTAAATTTGGTCCGGAACTCTGCTAATCACAACTTTCTACTAGTAGTATTCAATTGAAGCACACATTAGAATTTAGAAAAATTTCAAGTTGTGATTCACAACTAGATTAACGAAAGTAGATTTTAAATAGGACATGACTGTTAGGGGAAATAAACTTACATTTTGTCTGATCTGATCTTCCAAATAAAATATGTTCAGTAACGAGTTATTAGTGACCGATGAGTCAAGCCAAAGAGATTTGAGAGCGAGAGAGAAAAATTGTGGAGAAAGTTTACTTTCACCTCTCTCTCTCTCTCTCTCTCTAATGTCCACTTGAAATGTAATGAGCTGCAAACTATCCTTTCTTCTACAAAATAAAATTGACACACGATACACAGTCACAGATTGCAGATAAGTCAAAAAAATTCAACCCCCGTTTTTTGTACGTATAATATGGACGGACACAAAAAGATTCAAGTTTACCTGAGCATTTACAATGGGGAAGATCCAAAAATTCTCAGACACACACACTCACACAAATAATTAAACCGAAATGTACGTGTACTTACTATAATAATATACGTACTTGGACATATTTACTGAGATAATTATGCCACAGAAAAAGAGTTACAAAAACTTACTACATAATACACTACAAAAGTACTGGAAATACAAGAAGACAGCCAAAATAATATAAACATTGCTTTCAAATTCTGATTACAGCAATACTATACCTATAAAAATACCTACTACTTACAATTCTGTACTACTACTAATTAATAGAACATGAAATGTTATAATGTTACTTGAGCAATAATTATATCTTGATAAGAGTATTATATATACACACAAGAAAACTATAATACAAATACTTGTACGAAAGTGCTAAAAGAAAAAGAAACTATTGTCATCCTATTAACTACAACTACATTAAAACTATTCATAAAAACAACTACATATATAACGGCCTAAGAACTTTTTAGGACGAAAAGAAAAATTACAAATCTAGCGTTACTTTAATTACCTGGAAAACAATTTTTTAACACAAGGAAAAGAAAATTACAATTGCGGCCAAAATATACATTTTAAAAAAGAAAATTTTGTAGTAGACAAAATGTGAGTAGGAAAAATATATTTCAGGTAGTTTTCAAAAAAAAGATAACTGTAGACTACAGATTTTAGTGTGAGAGAGAGAGATTTTCCTCATGACAGAAAGATTCTATTTCAAAAAAAAATAATGAAGAAAATCAATTTTTTCACAACGCTGTAATTGTAATTTTTGACTGTGTCGTCAAAACTAATCTTTTCATGGGAATTCAGCAATAAACTCACATTTTTAGGCCACAATATAAAATATAATATTAATAGGTTACAAAATATTTGCTCCAAAAAGTGATCAAAACTTTTTTGAGGAAAAAAATACAGTGAAAATTTTCCGTCGTATAAAGAGAAAAAAAACAAATCGCAATAAATGATACGACACGTACACACTTACAAACAATTACTTATATACTTATAGTAGAAAATTATGTATAGCTCATTGAGAAATTAACCCTATATACTACATATATACATAATAAACCAATATTACATATGTGGCAAATGAAGAAAAAGTACTTTTAAATATAATTAACTTATAAAAAAAAATTACTGTCGCAACAACAAAGCAATACTAAATGTGACTATTGTACTACTACCATTTAAGGTAACTACATAAATATTATATACTTATACTAAATAACTACAAATTTCAATTTTACTCAGCAAGAGGTTCAATATAATTGTTAATTAAATTTATTATCATAGATAAATTATGTATAGTTGAGAGAGACGAAATTTTTTGGAACCTAATGGACACACACAACTCTTACTGTTAACGTCTCAAACTTTTCATTGAAAATATGTACACACACACACAGAGCAAATTAATTTAATTATTGAAGCTTAAGTTAGGGATTTTTGAATGGCTTGTAATTCTTTACTTTTCGCTCGTTCTTCCACACACACACAACAAAGAAAGACTTGTGGTGTAGGGTTTTTAATATTTTTTAGAAAACAAAATGGTGAATTTAATTGTTATTACATAATTGTTGTTGTTGTTGTTATTACTTCATGGCGTTAATGTGTGTTTTGTTGGGGAGAACTTTTAACGAGCAAATTAAAATGGAAGATGACGAGCATGCAGTGATCAAGAAAAAGAATTTTTATTTGTTTAGTGAAAGTGGGGGGGGGGGGGGGGGG
>WJFB01001291.1:0-34053 GCA_009870185.1 Pygmarrhopalites habei
TATGGTAGTTTATATACACGTGGAACTGTAGTCGTAGCCGTAAATGTTAATTCCAGTGTTATTATCTAATTGCAGTTAAAGTTTTACTGCAAATCCAGGATAATGATAATAATTTGAGAGAGACGGCGGGATACCCCTTGGCTTATCCTTGGATTCAAAACAAATATTTTTCGTAAATTTTGAGAAAAATGTTGACCGAAAAGGAGAAACGGGCTGTCATTTCTGTGAACACGTTCATTCGTCAGCTCAAACTTGATCTACTGGAGCCATTTCCATCTGAAGCAGAAGACAATAGTGACAAACGGCTCGAAAAGCTTTTGAAGAGAGTCAGTAATGTGTCCAAAGTCGTTGCAGACCTGTTCAAAATATCTTGTAATTCGAGTTTTTTCCCTTAATTTATGATTTAGTTCGCGTTTTGTAATATAATTTATTATTTACTTGCATATCTTTATTATTGTTCACTAGGTAAACAAGTAGAAAATATTGTCAAAGAAGAAAATGAAAATGAAGTCTTTGTCAGCAATAATGACGGAGGTTATGATCCACACGATTTCATTCCGGAAGTTCACATTGCAAATGATGATCTTGAAGATGACTGGGCATGTAAGAGAGATTTTTTCCAATATATATTATATTTAACACAATGTCTTTCGACGTTTGTAAATGTTATGTATTTTGTAAATTCAATTTACATTTGATTGTTTATGTCCAGCTGATTCTGCATCGAAAACTCGAACTGGGAAGAGAGGTCGAAAAAGAAAAGTAGAAGAGGAAAGTCCAAAGCGTTCTACTCCAAATATTCTTCAGCATAGTAAAACATTACGTGGAAAGAAAAGGGCACCCTCACCAGAAGTCGTTTTACCAGATTTACCTGATTCAGCAGTGGAACAAGAGCAATCAACTACTAATAATAAAAGAGTTCGAAATTGGAAGAAAGAATCATGGCTTGAAAAAGCTCAGCAAGATCCGACGAGGACCTGTGACCTCTGTGGAAAGGTAAGAGAGAATTATTTTCTAATGCTTGTAAATAATATTTAAGAATATCCAAAAACAATGATATGATATGTAAATTCACATTTGGTTCTTGTTCTTGTGTATTGAAGTCCTCACCCTCTTTTTTCGACAGTAAATGTTAAATGTTAATGTTTTTTTCTTGTTTTTTATGGGGTGAATGGATAGTCGTTCATCTTTCCTGCTGTGATGTTACGACATAAGAAAATAGTTCATCAAGGTATAAACTACATGACATTATTACTTAACAATATAGTTGAAATGATGTTACCAAATAAATTAAATGCAGGACAGAAACATACCTTTCAAAATTGTTCTTCTTTGATTCTAGGACTTAAGCCATATGAATGCAGTTCATGTGGCAAGAGATTCACTCAGAAAGTGATTCTCAATAAGGTTTGTTGTTCTCAGCCATTTATCGTAAATGTTATGGTCTAACTACTGCTGTTATAAACTAATATGATTATAATTATTACACAGCATACATGTGACTTTAGTAAGGAGGCTGGAAATCGAGGTAAGAATTTAGTTGAGAATTATGAGAACAATTTTTATTTTAACAAAATATTCTCCTCTCATTGTATGTACTATTAATTTCCACAGATATTTTGCAAATGACAAGAGAGGAAGAGCTGAGAAAATTTGTGTGCAAAGTATGCAACAAGAGGTTCAAGTATCCAACACATTTAACGCTTCATGAAATGAATCACACTGGTCAGTAAATATATTATTAACTACAGCTTCATTTCTACATTGTAAAAAGATGTTGACTAATTTCTCATCATCATTATTTGACACGTTTAATCGTCTAGAAAATAGACCCTTTCCTTGTGACCAATGTGAAAAGACCTTTCGTCGCCCTGATCATCTCAAGTATCATGTACGAATTGTGCACGTTGAAGAGAAGAAATTTGTGTGTACTACTTGTGGAATTACGTTTAAAGTAAGAACTTCATAAATGTTCTTAGTTTTAAGTGCTATTCTGTATTTCGATATCCATTATTGTTATAATGTGTGTATTCCATTGAATCTCAGAGTATCTCGAGTCTAAGAGCCCATGAAAAGAAGCACACTTCAGATCAGGGACATCTCTGCAACATTTGTGGTAAAAGCATAAAAAGCATGTACCAGATGAGTCGTCATCAAAAAACACATCAGGATGAATTGCCTTTTGAATGTCCAGTCTGCCATAAGAGGTATCATAATTGTCAAATTAAATCAAAATGGATGTGCTATAATTACTATATCTTGAATTTGTTGTGTATTTTTTGATGATAATACAAGTTTAACTATTTCCTATAATTAACCAACTTTTGGAATACTGAATTTGCAGATTTAAAATGAAAGACTACTTGGGACAACATTTGAGGCGAGGAAAGTCATGTTCAAAAAAATTGCCAGGCAAGAGTTGTGGTGACGGTCCTCGTTTTATTTCTACATCATTGTCACATACTGCAGGGACAAATGTCAAGGCAGAGTCCGAAGATATGCTTCATAGTAGTAATTATAGAGGTGAAAATAATATAGAGGTGAAGGATGAGGGGAATCTACAGACAGAAACTTTTCCCTCAAGACATCCTGTACAGGAGATGTCCACGATTCCTATGGAATTTGCTTGCTTCCCGAGTCCAGCCGTGGACAGACTTTTAACAGAATTATAAAATGATTTAAAATGATTCTTTTATTATTATTATTCAAATGACCAAGAAAATGGTAACTTACGATTACTCTTTTTGGATAGATTTTGTTTGTTTGTTTCCTTATTATTCTTTCATATTCCTGTCATGTTGTACGACATCACAATATGATACAATATATATTGAATATATAGTGTATCTTCAAATTAGTACACTTGTAATATGTATTGTATTATATGTCTAACCATACACAATTTGTGTCTTTTGATATATATGAATTCCGTCGTGGTTAATTTTGTCCGCAAAGATAATATCAATAAAACTTGAAAAATGTACTGAACAAACTATTGTTTTATTTTAGTTTTCATCCAATAGATCAATCATTAGATACAAAATCTTCTTCTTTTTAAACCCTACACTCATAAGGGAAACAAATCGGGTTGGGCTTCCACTCCGCTCAGCTAGAAACCCTGTATCATCAAAGTTCACCTCAGTTTCCATACGGCGTTTGTTTTAGATTTTAGATTAGTGTACTTTAGATTCTGCTATTAATTCTCAGCTAAATGGGGACAAAATCCTACATCCTTTCTGTAATGGAATTATGACAACTGATATGAAATCCAAAATTGTTCCATATCTCTTACCGACAAAATGACCCGTTGAGACTCGTCATAAAAATTTATGAAATGAACTCCGAAATCCGGCCACTTTTCCACTGCTGATTTTCAAGGATCTCACACAGCGAGTAAGTAGTAGTGACAAAAACGTTTTTCTTACTGAAAAACGTTCACCATTCTGACCATTCATTAGCGATGACAAATAAAAAACAGTATTTTAGTAATACATATTCTCATCTTTGATGAGTGATTTTCTTACATTTCGTTTATTCATAATAACATATAACTTTTCTAAATGACAAGAGAGCAGCAATTTATATACACTGTTTCATAAATTATTCACTCGTCTGAATCACCTTATGTAGTGTTGTGTCTAGGTCATAATAGTACATGTATACTTATTTATTGACATGGTCAAATTCTCTTTAAATTATTGCAGAAAATTATCTTCCGATAAAAATTTGAATAGCTATACACATTTACTTTATAGAGATACTCCATTACATAATTATCAATCTCACAATTTTTCATATTTTTTTAAATGGCAATAGTAGTAGTAGTACGATAAAGATAATATAGTATCGTTGACAATCTATTTAATAACTACAATACATTTAGATCAGTTTTTTCTCTCTGTTTCAACACAATAAATTCCACAACATATTTCACATTGTTCATTCACTCCAAAACAGAGCGCATTCAAATTATATTAGTAAAATATCAATTAAGGTCTCCTTCGTCCAATAACAAGTCTGTTAAAAACTAAACGTGACACAAAAAAATATGATATATAATATCGATAGCAAACTTCATTAACTAAAGAAAAAGAATGTAATATCATGGCCACTATATTTTTCATAAAGTAAATATATCTGAAATTAATCTAAAGAAAATTGTCGCTGTCTGTCTTTACATTGTTGGATTGTTCCGTTGACACTTTGGCCTTTACACATGTGAGTTTAAAATCTTAAAAACTATTTTTTGATGTACTCACAACTAGAATCATAAATGTAATGTATAAAGCTTCGTAAGTGTAAAGGCGGTGTACAAGGGTTATTATTAGTAACATGTGAATGATTATTATCTATGTAATTATCTTGCTTAAGTATATATAATATAGACATGAATTTTATGCTCATTCACAATTAAAATTTATAATATATCAGGATTTGACAATATTATTAGATGAGACGCTCAGTCAGCCTTCTTGGCTCTATCCTGGATATTATAACTCACAAACAGTATTTCAACTTGACAGTAAAAGGCTTCGACAAAGTTTTCACTTTCTCCCAACTTTCTCCAACTTTCTCTGGAAACTTTATATTATTATCAAAGTCCAAGCACAGTAGAGTGTATATTTTTCATTATTTTATGTCGGCTTAAACTACACTGGTGTGTGAACCGCTATATGATCCACTTCACTAATTGATTTCACTCGTCTGTGTTTTTTGAGGGCGTCCGTAGAGGAGGTGGCTGAAGCAGACTCGGAACTTGATTTGTCAGTGCTGTCAATATTAGGACTCGCCCCTTCATCCCTATCATTTTTATCACTATTATTTCCACCATTACTACTTCCATCATTATTGTCCCTATCCACATCTTGTAATTGTCTAGAACCGGGAGTTCCGGATGATGACTGTCCACTACTACTCAAGGCAGGCCTTGTTGTGGACGATGACTGTGGACTTTGGTAGTGACTACTGTTGTTCAACTTTGCATGGAGTAAGATGGACGATGTAAAGTCATCCAGTAAGGGTTGATCACTAGAACTGCTTCCACTAGTATGACCATAGCTATGACTCTGACTTGAAAGGCTTCCATTTGTATTATTTGTGTTACTCGAGTTTGAGGTGGAGGCTGAGGGGAGTTTCCCCGGAAGACGACCCGGGAGTGGAGGCGGTGGACCCAACATACTCAAAAATTCCCTGTCTCTCTCTTCAGACTTTTCCTTCTCTTCTTGTCGACGATGAAGTAAATCTTGTTTGATTTTTAAGCCGAGAGCTCTGCTTAAGGAACCCTGAGACAAAAATTTCAAAAAAAAATTTGTATTATTTTAACAAATGTCAACAATTAAAATATTGCTGGAAGCAATCATGCTCATGCCGCGTTCTTTTATAATATAATATCAATATAATACTATTATTATTTTAACGTGCTCTGTTTATCCAATTTCATAATCATCAATTTTTTTTGCAGTGCTCAATTATGTGCAATATGAGAATCGGGTAATATTTTTGATGACTTCTTTCTGGACATTGTCAACATAATAATATACCTGAGAGCTCCTCCAAGTAGAAAACTACAAGAGTTGGAAAAGAGAAATTTTTTTGATTAGTAAAGTTAAGTTCAATTGTTAAGACGAAATTCAGAAAGTAATATGTATGGGAAGAAGGTGAATGTTACAGTCGGATTTACTAATAATTTTGTACAAGATTTTCTATAGGTAGATATAAAATTTTCATTTTTTGCATTTGCAGGAACGCAAAAAGAAAGAAAAAGTTAATGCACAACAGATTAAATCTCTAGAGAGAGAGAGAGAGAGAGAGAGAAAGATTTTTAAAAAAATGCGATTGCTTGGTATTTTTGTGTAGCAGCTTTTGTGACACGGTCGGGACACGGTCGGCGTTAATTTTTTATACGCTCCACGTCGTAAAGACCGTGTGACGATAATGAAGAGGACGATATTATGTGGAGCTACAAAACTTTACAAGATCAAATGACAATAAAAAAGAGAGAAAAAAGACGCAATTAATAGTATAATAATTATAGAATTAATGAAATCAATCAGGTATAGTCAAATTCACAATTACTCACCATCACAGTCTAGTACAACTAATCAAATTTATATGCAATAAAAGAGTACTACTCTTCGACTGGGAAATAACAAAGAAAAGGATAAAAAAACAATCACACATGTTTTTTTGCCGTAAGCACACAATCACAATGACCAACACGCCTATATTTACTTAGCCTCTTTCATTTCTTTTCTTAAAAAACTACTGTGAGTGTGTTCTTTCTCTGCTTATGCAGTGCATCAATGCTCACTGAGTAATGCTCAGTGTAATCAATATTTGCTTCTTGTTCTGACCTCACAAATTGCACACGACAAGATGAAATACAATTTCTAGAAAGATAGAGATTTGAAATCACTATGAACGAACGAAGACGACGAGCCTCAGTCGAGAACCGCTATATAATATATCTAGAGAGAAAGAGACAGATTGAAATTGAGTTCAAAGTCAGTCACAAGAAAATGAGAAAAATGTCAATCAAAACAATCATTATCGTTTATTTCCCAGGAAAGAGTCACTTCACTTGTCACGAGTACGACTACTACATCACCAAATACAGTTAATTAATTGACAATCAATTTAAAATTGTGCGAGAGAGAGAAAAAAGAGCGAGGGAGGGCAGGGTTCTCATCACTCAAGCAGTTGCAGTGGTGAAATCTTGTATTAATTATTACTATTTTATTGTTCTAAAAAACGATTTGTGTGTGTGTGTGTGTGATTATCATATTATAAATCTACAGTTTTTTTAGTGTTATTTAAGTCCCACCTTCTGGGCAAAGAGGAGACTGTAAGTCTGAATCACCAAGATACGATCATCATCACATCATGTCATGTCGTTGAAAGAGAGCAAGTATCGTATTGAAAAAGAGGAGGAAGAGCAAGAAGTAGATATTTTCATTTTTTGGGGGATTTTGAGTTTTTTTTTCATTTGATGAATCGTGGTTGTTGTAGTAGTGAGATGGTTGAGCAGAATTGTTTAAAAAATTAGCAAAAAAAGAGAAAAAAAACGACCAGTTATTTCAATTCCAGTGCACAACAACCAGAATAAAACATCAATTAAATTTAAATAGTAAAGATATATATTTAGTAACTATATAATATATATACTATGAAATGTAGTAATTAAATCATCAAATTATTTTCCTTTTTGCGTGATCTAATTAAAGCTAAAATAATTAATAGACGTGATGTTAAGGTAAAGAGAGTAGTAGTAAGTCACAGATTCAATCTCATGAAAACGTCAAAAAAACTACACACACTACACTAGTCTACAAAAGGAGCAATAATATACATATAATGTATAGTATATAAGTAAGTCATTCAAAAAATTCAAAGGAACGTCCATAAAAGACATACTTAATAATAACAAGAATAATATTGCGCAATCAAATGTATAAAGTGATGCGATAGTAATATGTATATCACTATTTGTTGTTGCTGTTGTACTATCTTCAAAAAGTTTTGCATCTTTGTGAATGCGTGTGTGTGGGTTTGTGTGTGTAGTTGTGTGCAAAAACACACACTGTGAACGATCACAATAGCTATAATTTGTTTGAATGGCTTACTCCATTAAAATATCCTATCAAAAATTTCTTTTTTTTTTCATTACTGTTTCTAATTTATATTTATCCGATGAGCAGCGTTTTGTTGGTGACCCTAGGTTGGGCCGAGTAAAAAATTGACAACTAGAATTTCCACTACTACAACATACTATAAAAAGTAGCAAGTAGTAGTATTCTCTGTAGATATATTCTCTCTCTCCATCTTTGTTAGTACTAGTAAATCTCTCAATAATTTTTACAACAATAGTTAATACCTAATATAGTAACAATTGTTATGATATCATATATATATTTTGTTTTACTAATTGATCTAAATAGTAATCAAGTCATTTTTTTATGACAGCACCTAAGTAATAATTGTACCTAATTTAAAGAAAGGGCTAAAGTTTTCTTCTCGCATGTTTCATATATATAAATGTATACATATATATACAATATATACAAACACAAAAAAACCAATTCACTTGAGTTTTGTGAGAACTTTTACTTTAGTTCAAAGTTCTCCCTCTTAGTAGTCAAGTCTCGCAAGTTTCTATATTATGTATACATGTTACTTAGTTACTATATTAATGTGGCGTGCAGTGTGAATATAGACGGCATAATCAGAGTTGTTCTAAACTAATCTCAATTTACATTATTCTCAATGTTGTTGCTATATAATATGTGTATTTTGCACTAATTTTTGCTATTTACTTTTGTATAGTACACGCAATTCAGTACTACTTCCGGATGATTTCAGTGCGATTTTTATATTTATGTAGAAGTAAGCCATCATTTGAGGATTCACTGATATATATACACTCAAATATATATTGGTATTGATGATGTATTAGTTAAAGTCTTAGTGGTAAAAAAAAGTTTAGAGCAAATTCAATCTTACTCGTAGACTCGTGCGTCGTCTACTGTCATCACTACTTCTTCGGAAGTTTTCATTCGTGAGGGTACTTGTACGAGAGTCGGGGCGTTTGTCGGACAAGAGGCCCACTGGATCACTCACCCTGCCTCCCGCCGGTCCAGGAGGAGTCGAGGTCGCCGTCATTGCCCGAGATTTTGTTACTCTGTACTGTTGTGTAATTTTCGCCCTGAAAATTTACAGACCATACATTGTTCATTATTATACTAGTTACAGTTCTAGACAACATCCCATATAGTAACACTCAGTAAAGTCTCCGGTTTATGACCAACATATATAGTATAGTATGCTATAAACTTATAGCGATGTCTAAACTTGGACTGTTTTATTTGTTCCTCCGGGTAGAGAAACAGCCCAAAGCTCAAAGGACTAGCACGACACAAAAACAAAAGTTGACAGTTTCAACCCGGAAATCAAAAATTTAATGCTACTCTCAACTGTACACGTACCACTCAACTCTTTCTGGTTTCGAATTACTTTCACTTTGTAGTATGGATAGAAAGTGATAAAAAAAACTTTTTTTTAAAAAAAGTATTAACAAAATATTATTAGAGTTTGTGTCAAGTACCTGGCTGGATTTAAAAGAGCATCAAGCTCAGCTGTGAGATGCCTTCGAATAATTTGTTTTGATGGGGGAATACCCATAGCAGAGGCCAAAGTATCACCTATAATTTATTGAGACATTACATGGTTAGTGCTCCTCCTTGTACCAATGACACACATATTTCGTAAAGATTGTCCTGAATAGTAGCAGCTTTAATTATAAAAAAGATTCGTTACCAGAAAATGAAGGTTCCAAGACTGAAAATGCACCGTGAACACCTGAGCCTATCATAAAGCAAAACAAACAGCACAATTTAGTCAAAATGTACACACAGTTGGACAATTTGATTGTTTTAATCATTTTAATTATTTTACGCATACCTTTTAAATTGTCTGCGTATTCGTTGAGATCTACAACAACAAAGAAACAAACGAAATTCATGATAAATATGTTTGCATAGATGACAGTGAAAAAGAAAATTTGTCATATAAAATACCTATGGAACGAGCCCATTGGATAAAATGTTGATTTGTCCACACAAGAGGGTCATTTTCACATTGCCTTCTTCTTTCAGCTAAGGACTGTAATTATGGTAAATAATAACAGGCCATTAATATTGACTTTACTTACAAGCTTTCAGGGAATTACTCATTAGTATTCAAAAAGAAATTACCTGTCTATCGTATGCGACAATGCGTAAAAGATGAACACCGTGAGCAATAGCAGCTAAATGAAATTTTCTCGTGACTCCCAGATACTTTTCCAAATCCTTTTTACTTAGATGGTCCAAAAGTCTGGCATCTACGAGGCAGCCGGCGAAATTGTCAGCGTATTGAGGTAATCCTATATCTGGAAGCCACTCTGAACTGACCCAGATATGGGACAGCTCGACTGAAATTTTTTGTAATAAAATAACGTCAACACAGAATTTATTGTTCTGACTATGGATTTTCCTGTGCATGAAAATTCAAGTTTTATTGCAATATTTTTAAAAAAGATTGTATGTCAATTAATTAATTAATGATTATTTTAAACAAACCCAGTGCGGGATAACGAACGAGTGCCGGGTTACGGTGCTCCTCGATCGCAAGTCGTAATTTCTTTCTGTGAAGTGGATGACTAATCCCTAATTCTGACTCTAATTCTTCATTTGATAATTCCAAAAGCACCTTCCCACTCTTAATGTTGTCGGCACATCTTGAACCGTATTGGGGCATGCCTAGAAAGGAAAGTTATGAAATCCTTTTGAAAATTTATCTGTGTACGCGTAAATATTTATTTATACTTTTCAAGATTGTTGCCCCCAAATATTTACTTTACACTTTAAAAAAGAATCCAAAGATTACACACCTAGAGAAACCTCAATCCATGCTTGGACCATTCCGGCTCGCCATAGCTCCATTGGCAATGTTGCTGCTTCTTCAAGGGCTCGTAGTTTATCTCCATAACTCTCTGTGTCGGAGAGAGGAATAAAAATTACTATCTGAAAACTGTACCTTGCCAATAAAAATAATGATAAATTTCAATTATCATTCATGATCATCTTACTGTCGTATAAACTGTCACTAGGGGATGCGGGAACGGAGCTTTGAGGTGACCAGCTAGACCTTTGACCCGTACTGGCAAATTTAAAAAATTTCAATTTCTAATCGTTGTAAAACTTATTTTTGGAAAAACTTCGAAGTTTTTTTAAAATACTGTAATGGCTTACTTGTCGTACAAGGAACTGGGATCTAGTGTTCGGCGGTGTTTATTTCTAGCAAAGACACGTGAAATAGAGCCCCAAGCTAAAAGTGATAAAATTCAAGGGTGATTATTTTGGTTCCATCCATCAATCTACATTTGATATATAATCATAGAATCACATTCAAATTGTGAGTCAATAAAAAATGTACTATACCTCCTTTAGCTCCAGCGGAGGCACGTCCTGTTGGGACAAAATTACAAATTCCTTGAAACATGTCGTACAAGCACTTTCACAATTATTATTATCATTCAGAAGAATCCTTTGGAGTTATTCTTGTCTCATCCCTGGTATTATAAATACCTCTATTCCACAATAGTTGTCCATGTATAAAAAAAAAGACTATGCATTTGATACCTGTCAAATCTGCGGTTCTCCGACCACTTTTTCTCCTATTACTTTCCGCCGCTTCGCGATTCATAAACAAATAGAATATACATTGGGATTAACAAAATGAGAAGAATTTTTTACTTTCAAAAAATTATATTGTTATGATGAAACACATTTAGGTAAGTTTATTTCTGTCTGTTACATGATGTAGTCTCGCTTTTACCTTCTGCCGCCAACAACTGTTCCGCTGACCTAGAATAATAATCACAACATGTAGTAGTCTCATTTGAACTTTATCTTGTTAATTTATATGTCGGTTTTTTAAAAAAAAACCTTTGACATTTCACAAACAAACGTCAAAATTCCACTCACACACACTCCACAAGAATGACTTCGTAAATAAAAAGTAAACTCAAGGGTATGGTATTTACCTTGATAGAGCATTTGCATCCATGGACCGCGTGAACGAAGAGTAGGAAAGAGGTCCAGGACTGTCTCGAGGTGTCCTAAAATTACAACATAATTTTTTAAATTTAACATTCACATCAAATTAGTAATACTTTTGAAAATGAGTCGAGACAACACTAACCATAATTGGGGTAAGGTGGCCGTTGAAATAACAGACATGGAATCTCCATCTCCTGATCCATCCCCTCCACACAAATCTAGACTAATAGCTACAAAGAGAGAAAAGAGAGAAAGTAAGAAAGATGCAAAAATACTTTGGACATTTCAGGTACACGCACAAAATACATAAGGATGTGCATCTGAAAAAGTCATCAGTTCCGGTCCCATTATACATAATTACTACTACTCTGTGCAGTAAGACGTAATCCATATAAAATGGATCAAATGCACACACTACGCTCTAATAAAAAAGGGTAGCAAATAAAATTTTCATCATCGTCCCTGGCTTATATCTTGTGTCTGTATGTTTGTAATCCAAAAATACAAAGTATTTTGAAAACATTGACTAGTTCTTCTAGAGATATGGATCATATCATATATTACGAATCTGGAGCATCATTAAATGAAATGGATTTGAATTTAAATCTTTTCATCTTACCAGTCTGTACAGAAGTACACACATACGCGATAATAATATATACGTACCTTCATTGGCCGAGTCGGAAAGATTGCTGGCTGCAGGGAGTCCCGCACCCGAGTCCCTATCTGAACTTAATCTTACTCCGGAGTCAGCAGAGCTGCCCCTATCAACGGTAGCGTACGTGGCCGTCAAAGATGAAACGAGGGAGTAATGTGATGTCGCATTTGAACGATCAGGTTCTGCATATATCCCATACTGAGCCAACTGTCGTTTGGCCTAGAGAAAGAGAAGAAACAACAAGAAAAATGTCATGACTCATGAGAATGTCTACTACTACTACTATGGAGTATTTCCAACTTACACACTATCATAGTAATAATAACATGTAGATGTATACAATAGTTAGTTGTACGGTACGATGAATAAAAGATATAGCCAAAACATGGAAACATTACAGCTGGGATAAATAAAAAACATTCAAGAGTTGGGAGGCCCCTGCTAAGATATTACTGTGTGGAACTGCCAAAACTTTAATACTTGACAACACACTCATTTAGGGAGTCTTCTCTCAATTTAAGTAGAAGGATACATTTGTCCTCCCTTGGAATGTCTGAGATTACACACACAACTTTCCACATTTTGAACATTCGACCTTTTTCCTCAAAAAGAGAGAGTTCTTAGTCTTGTGAGTCGAGGACTGTAAAAAATTAAAATCTTACTTCATGAAGTTCCTCTTGCATCTGCTGGACCTGGACTTCGCGAACATTTAGTTGAGTGGCCAGAGTCTGTCAATAAACAAACCAGAGCCAAAATATTTCAATATAGTTGTGTATCAAATACAAAGAAACCATAACATAAGTCAAGACAATTATTTTGCTCAGAAAAATTGGTTTTACAGATTTAACACTATAATATCTAAAAGGAGACACACATTACATCACACTGTAACTGTTTGTATGTCCTTTGAGATCTCAATCAAAGTTATTATTACACGTGTCTGAACATATTTGATCTTTAACCTGAATTCAGAGATGATTTAAAAATTAAATACATTCTGAGAGAAATGTCAAGGAAGAAAAATAATCAACTAAAACTTACCAAGCCTCTTTCAGCTTCATCACGGGCATGTCTGAAAAAACAAATAAAACAAATTACGTAATATGAAGGTGAAGGTAATTACTAGAAATAATTTTTGGGTACTAAGTACTGCGAGAAAAACATTTGATTTCAATCACAATGCGAAGTTGGGTCCAATTACCTTAAAATGTTCCATTTCTCTCTTTCTGCTTCATCCAAACTTTTCTTTAAATTCTGGACATGGACATCACGAACATTCAGTTGAGCAGACAGTGTCTAAAGAAACCAAAAAAAAAATTTGCTGCATGAGGAATCAAGTGAATTGTAGTTCTGTAGATGAAAAACTAAACAACCATTTTCAAAGTCAGTACTACTGCATCCTTGCATTGAAATAATGAATGCCCAACTGAGAGGCTTCACTTTCCCTCATCCTCTACATTCATGAATTAAACAAATAGAGTCATTGTAAAAAAACGTCGTGTAGGTAGTAGGAGGCATTTTATATCAAACCCTATACGATCCTAGTTTCACAGGTCACATACACACAAGTCCTATGATTTTCGAAGAGAGTCTCCTCTTCCTTTTCTCCTATAAAGTAGATATATGCTTCATAGTACAGTATGTATAGGAAAAAGTTTATCCTGAGGAAATTCCAATAGAAGTAGACCAGACATCTCGGAAAAAGCGAGAGCGAGAGTAGACAAAATTTTCAAAAAAAAATTAGGTCAACATTGACGCCACGCCATGAAAATTTCAATTATGCATTCTTTACTGCTTTCTCTATCCCTTTCTTGTGTCATTAGAGACTCTTACTTCAGACTTCAGACCTACCTAACTCTTTTCTTTAGATTCGTCCACATTCTCAACTCACCTCTCGTACATTATTCCTCCAGGTAAATTACACGAGGAGTGAAAAAAATACCCTGTGCTCTAAATAGAAAGTTTCTACTCCCATGGAAAAAAAGAAAAGTAAAAAAAAGTTGGTTGAACTTAGTTGGAACAACTATCTTTCTCTATTAGACCTGACACACACTCGTGGTCCATCATTCATACATGAACAAGAGACTGTATGCAGGTAGGAAAGTTATATATTACTTGTTGTAACTTAATTTGATTTGTCTATTTCTTTACCTGAGTATTCTGTACCTGTACCTGCTCATAGTTGCGAATAAAATCCCTCAGCTCTTTCTCCTTATCTTCCAGTGTCGCGTACAGCTGCTTCATTTGATTGAGCAGTTCAAACTTCTCGGCCTTCAGTCGCTTCCTATCTGCTTTCATGGCTGTTGTTGTTATGTGTGTTTGTTTGGTTGATACATGGAAAAAAAAGAATATTTACATTATGATTAAATATACACGTAGACATAAGTACGTACACAAAGTATTATGGTCGATACTCTTTTGGGTTATTGTTTTTTCTCACTCCCCCCTTCAGAATAATAGAAAGAGACTGACATCCTCCAAAAAGTAGATGAATGCAAGGTGTCAGCGGGAGGAAGGTGAAGGAAAATGAAGTTACAAGGAAAGATTGACATGGCAAGGCCAGTTCAAAAAAGAAAAAAGATGACAGACGTTCATAAGGATAAATGGATTTTTGTTGGAGAGGGTACAGCAAGGTTATTTTCAACTTTTTCTACTAGAAAAGATGGGGAAGAGAAGAGAAAAACAAAGGGTAAAGGGACTATAGAGTTGATTTTCTCATCACTCTTTTTGATAATAATATAAAGTAAGAAAATGGTTCTATTCAAAAAGCAGAGTTTGGGTACTTAATACACTTACCCTTCAGAATGTTTCCTGCCTGTGCTAATTCTGTCTGTAATTCCTGATTACACATGGGAATATGATGAAAATATAAGGATTAATTTATTTCTTTTCAACTTTTATTTGAACACAGTTAAACAAGACCAAATTTATTCTTACCTGAGTAGTCAAGTCGGATCCTTTACCACCTCCACTCCCTCGTCGTAACTCTGATAATTCTCTTCGTAAATTCCCATTCTGGAGCAACAATTTGTCACACTCTGCACGTAATTCCGGTCCATCAAGACTGTCAAGATCAACTGTACTAGTCGAGTCGATAAACTCTAGGTCTGCTAGACATGAAAATGAAATAATTTCTTTGTCAAAAAAAATTCCTCGAAGTTCGAACCTTCCCACCATCAAACTTTCACTCCCAAGGAAACTCCTTTTTGATAAAAATACAATGGTGAAATGAGATTTACCGTGATTGCTGAGTCCATTATTATTTGATTGGATCCCATTGACCTGCCCTGCCGTTTTATTATGACCCTCGGTCGAGTCCTTGACGGAGGACTGCTGAAGGCAATTATTATTATTGGTTGTGGTAGTTGTACTATTATTCCCGTAGGGACTGTCGTGATGATTCGGAGTAGAGGGAGACGAGGGTGGTGAACTTAATTGCGAAACCCGTTGTTTGGTGTCGGACAATTCTGCACGTAAGAGAGCCATTTGTCTGTGTGCTGATTGTAAATCTCCGTCGAGTCGGCCGGCCAATGCTTTATTCTCTTCAACCATCTTACGAAATTTTGCCTGTACACAAACCAACAACAACAACGGAATCATAATATTGTACAAATATAATTTTTATTGTAGTGCACATAAAAATCTTGTGTGTTTGTGTGGACCATGCACACGATAAAGAAATCACAATTAATTTTCTTCTACACTTGACTTTATTTTTTATGATTCCCCTGTAGCAGTAGCTAGTCCCAGTCAAATATAAATCCCCTTTTTTATCTCAGTCTCGTCTGATTTTTAACTGACATCTTAAAAAATTTGTGAACGACCCTAACTTTGGTCTGCAAGAGAAATCTTAATTGAATGTAATAATATGTTTTATACTCACACACACACAGCACTAACACAGCACTAACACAGCACAGCCAAAATTCTTCTCTCTTTCCCCACACACGTAGCTACAACATGTATTTTGCACATGCACACACACACACCACGATCGTATCACATTCTTTTTGTATGACAAATTTCTCACCCTCCCTTTTGCAAGCCGGTTGTCAAAACGTCCATCAAGTGACAAGAACTAGTTAAATTTAATGTAGACTCTAGTCTCTACTCTCTACTCCTGCCATAATAATAATAGTAAAAGAAAAGGACGGAGAAAGGACTTACTTGTACGTCCAATAAGAGTCTTCGCATAAGAGCTATTGAAATTTTGAATGCTTCCGTATAGGCCTCCCCATTTTTCCCATCTTTTCCAAATCCCGACGAAGAAGAATTCTTTCCGGCGAGAGTCTCAGTGTCAGACGAGAAGACAAATGAGATTATCTGCTCATTTAACGAGTCCAATGATTGAATTGCTAGAACAAAAAGAAACAAGACAAGGATAATAATATGAAATCATCCACACATTTTTGTACCACTATATTTAACACTATCCAAGTTGAGTAGGAAAACTGTCATTCATAAACATCATCCATTTTTTCACCCAATTTCATGAGTACACACACAGTATGTACTACACACTGACTCTTTTTGTTACAGATGGCAGAGATCAATTTCCCAAACATGAGTTAACTACTCCTTGATTAAAATTAAAAAACAGAATTTAATGTCTCTCAAACTAATGAGGAGTTGGGAGAGGCTATGACAAGGACTGTCATCCCCTAATAATATCCTCTCTTTACTTATTCATAAACACATTTGTAGGGGAACATGTGTGTGTAATCGACACACACACATGAAGAGAGGGAGAGTACACGGAGGGGATAACGGTGACAGACCTAAATGGTCCTTCCTACCATCTACAAGTCACACACACACACAAACCGAGACAGAGTGGAGAAGAAAGGCACTCGGCAAAAAAAGAGAGTGGGCAGAGTTATAGGTTTATGACGTGCCGTAAAATACACCATCATAAATGTCCCAGTGTTTTAACTAATATCCTCCATTCCACCCATTTACTCCTCTCCCTCCCTTCCCTCTCACTCTGTCCAAAATGAATTCATCTCCCTAAACTGTGGATGGAAGTGTATTATCCCCGAAATACGTACACACTCACTCACTCTCAGCCTCAGTTAGATCTAATAGACCCAAAACGATGGTTAGGATGAGAAGAAGAGGAGAAATAAATGAGAGTCGTCAGTGTCATTAGAGAGAGAGGGAGAAAGAAAATGGTAAGATAGCCAAAACAATTCATTATTGTGCACTCCTCCTTCCCCTAAACACACCATCAACCAAAAGAAAACTGGGGAAATTCGGGAGAGAGAGACAGTTAGAGATTCCAATTTCAAATCCCAGTGCCACTGCCACATCCACATCCACAATCCGCACACAGAGACACACACACATTACAAAGACAGGCAGACACCCAAGAAAAGAAGACACCTCAGAAAAACAATCGAAAACCTAGCCCAAAAAAAGTCTCACAAAAAAAAGTCGGCTGCTCCTCCCAGCCCACAATATAATGAACAAAAGGAACATCAGAAGAATGTCTTTCTTTTTCCTTCAAAAAACAGAGAAAGGGAGAAGAATGGGGGATTCATCCCATCCCAGAGCAATCTCATTATTTCTCATTAACTGTGGATGTGTGTGTGTGTGTCATTGTAAACACACTCCCCATCTACATTAACATCACCATGTTGTGTGTCATGAGTCACCCAAAGAGGAGAATTTGGCACATGCCATTTTTTTACAATTTGATCCACCTCCCCTCCTCCTCTCCCTCATCTGAGATCCCATGGCAGAGCACAACATTGTAAAATGAGGGAGGAGAAATGTGCTCTCTGACATGAGAACAACAAATAAAACGAAATATATCCAAACCCCACACAGACACACACACACACATACACAGACTCTGTTTATCTTGTGTAGGTATTTATACACAATATCCCATTTCCCTCATGATCCGATCACTGACGATCGACCAATTTAAGCTGACGCTTTTGTTGGGGAGGAGGAAATGAAAGAAAAATCTTTTCATCGCTCTCACATCCTCTCTTCTTCTCCTCCTCCTATATCAGCAAATAAGGTTAATGTGCCTGTCTTCATTTTTTTAATGCACTTCTGCCTCACTCCAGTTACACTCACACACACACACACTGTACACATTACTAGTATTACTACACATGGAGAAAAGTAGGTGTAGTCAAAGTGAGCATAAAAATAAAGATTTAAATACACATTATTACACACAACATCATTGCATAATAATGTGTGTGTGTGTGTGTGGAGGAGCTTCAGTAGTTTGTGCCGGAGTTTACTCGTCCCTCGCCCCAGGCCTATAATTAGCTAGTAGTATTAAAGTAATGGTACAGTGCAGTGTAGTGTAAATGTACAGTTCAAATTGTCTGTTGATAAAAAGCCGACAGGCTTCTCCTTGTTGTTGTGTCATGTGCGCTCCTTCCCTCAGCCACCATCCACTAAATTACATTCGTAGTTTCAAAGATACACATGATTTTTCTTCAAGCTATTCTTAGTCCCTCTGTGTGTGTGAGTGTGTATGTGTGTGTCTGTATTCAATCGGAATCTCATCGTCAACGTTCTCTCTCATTGCAACTCCATTGGACTCCTTCCTTTTCCTATGGCTCAACCTTTTGGATTTGCCGAGAGAGATGAAAGAGCGAGAGAAGAAAAGTAAAGTCTTGGTGGAAAAAAAGTATTCCATTAGCGCTCCTTTCCGCCCACCCAATAAATTATTGCATACACAAGACACACACACACTACAGACAGAGTTACAGAGTAACGATCCTTAGCTAAACATACAAGGGGCTCAAAATCTCAACAAGAAAAACTCTCAGAGTTCCAATGGAGAGAAAGGAGGAAGAAGCCACGAAGAATAACACTAACAAGTAACTGGGAGCAGTAGATTATGTTTAGATAGTTCATTATGACGATGATGACGATCCGGCACAACTCCACACACACTGTATCAAACAAGTTCAATATCCATGTCCTGGCCATGTAAAAAGCCCTATTAAAGACGCTCCTTTTTTGTATCTTTGTCATAATGAGGAAAATTTTTTTTGACGGTAAGACTCTCTCTCCTGTCTTGTCTCTCATAAAAATTAAGATGAGTCGGTGACAAATTGGGGGGTCTCAAGTCTAAACTTGTTCGGCTAAGAGAAAGGCGGGTGGGATGGGGGAGATGATGAAAACTGACAAATATTACACATATTAAAAAAGTACACCCGCGCGTGTGTGTACTTTCCCCCCGAAGTATAGAGAGGGTTAAAGAGAGGGTGCAGGGTTAATACAGTTTTATGAGGAGGAGAACTAATTTCTCAAAGACACGTCTTGTCTGTCAGAGGAAATATTAACGCTTCAAAATGAAGAGTCAACAACAATTTGTACCTGCCCGTCTCACCTGACTCGGGTCTAACTCATCGTCAGTCCTTGTGTAAGAGGAAAAGAGAATTTCAGAATGGGGCCGCTTGGCATGTTATGTAATTCAGATGCCGTGTGTGTGTGTGTGTGTGTGTGTGTGTGTGTGTGTGTGTGTGTGATGGATTTGAGTGGAGGTAAAATTGGGAAATTATCGGAGATGAAGGATTGTGAGACAAGTTTAGTTCCCACTCAATCTTATCTCCATCTTTCCATCCCTTATGTATGTACAGAGGTCATATAATTTTCCAGTTTTTGGAACAATTAAAAAAATTACCGGTCAACATTCCTCGAATTCTTTCTTTACTTCTCCCGGTACGTGAGAAAAGAGAGAGAGAGAGTATTCGGAAGGAATAGACAAAAGGTAGAAAGTAGAGAGGGGCGATATTTTATGCACGGAGGGAATGTAGGCGTTCAACCAGGTTTATTCTAGGAAATTGAAGATTACCATAAAAATTTATTACCTTCTCTCTCTCGGGTATTCTAAAAAGAGAGAGAGAGTATGGGTATAGTGCGGGGAGGTCATGTATTATAATAAAAATAGGAAGACTGCGAGCTTGCTGTGTGTGTGTGTAGAAATCCTCTCTTTCAGAAGGATAATAATAATATTATGAAAGATTGGAGAGATAGGATGATGGAGTGAATGCTGGTGCAAGGATGCAGGGATGAATATTACAGGAATGAATTTTAAATTAATGATATTTTTGATTTGTTCCGACTTTGGAATTTATCATTCCTCCCGATTTATGTGAGACTGGATTTTTGGAATATCCACATACACACGCGTTCTCTCTTTCTCTCCAGTAGTGTACTCAGCAGGGTAGTAATAATAAAGTTGTAAATATATTATAAGCATTTCTTCATCTTTGCATTCATGGAATGGAGAGTAGAGAACAAAAAGAAGAAGTAGAGTCGAAGAATGGATGTCAACAAAAAGGAAATTCCATTTTTAGTCATCAATTTAAATCAGATTATTTTCTGAAAGACTCACTCCTCATCCCATCCTATTTCTGGAGAATTCTCCAGAAATTTTACATCTCTGTAAAATACAATTTGCAATTATTATGTGGGATTGATTAAAAAAGGAAGTTTGTGACGAAAGAATGTCACGAGAACTGGATTTCAAAAAATTTGCTTAATCCACTTGAGATTCTGATGGGGCAAATAATTATGAGAATGCCTTGCGTTTGATAATATAAAAATCTTCAGGAAAGAGAAACATCCCAAGTCGAAATTGCATTGTGACAAAAACAACAACTTTTGCATTTTTTCATTAATGGTTTGTGGTTCTCGGAAAAACGAATGTTCTCCTCATCTTCATCACCACAAAAGTCGTGACCTTCGGAATTTTTATTGTAGATAAATCTGAACAACAGATTTCTACACATGTATATATTTCTTGAACACACAAATCACAAAAAGAATCGTTCAGAAAGGGCCATTTTCAAAAATGGAATGCACATTGTGGTTTCAAAAATTGCCAATATTTTCCCCACTTTCATTTACGATGACGACGTATCCCATTTTTCCTATCCTCTTCTTTTTTACAAGATGTCATCTGGTTGTCAGAGAGTGAGATAAAATGCACAAATTCTAGCTAAACTGCGTACATACTTTTAAATGCCAATTAAATTTAGTTGAGAGGGGAACTCAATCGTAAAAATTTAGCTCACAATAAAAATCCTGCCATTTTCATCTCATTTCAAATCCCATTAAACTCCTCCCGTGGAAAGAGGTAGTTAAAAAATTCACCAAAACCTCCCTACACACACACACACACACACACACACACTTTCAAGTTAAATCTTAATCAACGCCTGGAATTAACATGGCTGAGTGACAATAATCGGGAAAGAAAGAGAGAAGAAGTGGAGGGAGTAGAATTAAAATATTAAAAACCCGATTGTCGTAACAATCCTCATATATTTTTAGCTACGCACTCAAGTCGGATCCTTGAATAATTTATCTTGTCCTTTTCAAGCCAAATCGTTTCCATCCTTCTCTCTCAACACACACACGTACGCACACTACACTACAACACAAACACTAACGAACAAACGAATGTCGAGGAATAAACCTAAAAATGCAAAATGTCCATCTCACTCTCAATTAGGACTGGAGAGATGGAGAGAGGAAGACTTTCCTTCGTCCTCATCCAAAATTCCAAATCAAAAGTTTACGCACTCCACACACACACACTCCACATTCTCTCTCTCTTGTTGACGTCAGTTTGGTTGACAAAATGTAATGAAAATGGAGGGTGGGAATTGTGGTGGAGGACGGGAGAGTTGGCACATTTTATTTTACAAAATTCATTCAAATGAACCAGAGAGAAAGAGAGGGAAAGACAAAGACTTTCACTTAAACAGCTTTTATTTGCACCTAATTGGTTTCCTCCAAAAGTCTTAACACACAAAATACACACACACACACACAAGTAGAGAGAGAGAGATACAGTGTATCAGTGAAATGAACGGACGGGGGAGGCAATAAATTGACTGGATTGTGAAGGGACGTAAATTAAGACGATTTTCCGACTGTCCGTCTCATTTGCTATTTCCTGGGACTCTGCCGACCTTCCCCTCCGCATCATGAAGAGAAGGAGGAGGAGGAAAAGCTTTGTGCAAAACACAGGAAATTACTACGACTCCCAATCCTTTCCTCTATTAAATAGGCACAGCTTGCTTTAATAATGGCTGACCATTGGCCAGTTCTCTCCTCTCTTCTGAATTATTCGACTCCATTCCCAAGTGCGTGTTCTCTCTCGCTCACTCTCTCTGCTAAATCCTCATAATGGTATTTCACACCTTTCTTCGTCTACTCTCCTTCACTCTGTAGAATAACCAAAATCGAGTTTAGTTAGAACCATTTTGGATTAATTTACGGAGGACAGATACAACCTCAACATGCTTGAAAATTTTTCTTCTCTTCTCTTCTCTTCCCTTCCGAACAAGGAAGAAACTCAAGACGGAGGAGAACATGAAGAGAGAGGGAGAGGGAGACTTAATTGACTATTTAAAATGTTTAATGACTCGTACGGAGGAAATTGTGAAGTTCCCCGTGTCTTCTCCTCCTCCTCCTCCATCTTTACGAGCTCATTCTTTCTTTCTATTGTTCACACATCAACTCGGCTAGAGAGAGAGAGAGAGAGAGGAAGAGTCAATGAAGAAAAGATGTGCGGAGAGAACACATGGAAAATTTCCTCCTGTCCTTCTTTTAAATGGAAATCCATTTCCACATCAAATCTCCACGACTATGACTACTATTTAAATCTTGAATAATTAAAGTGGATCATGAAATGGATTGTAAATGGAACTCATTGTCTGTGTGACTACACACACACACACACTTTTTTGTGTCATTCAGCTAATTACGTTAAGGGAGTAGGATTCAACATTTCTACACGCACACACGCCATCAAACATGAAAAGACAAGAGGAGAGAGAGAACGGTTATTGAACGTTTTTTGTCTGTTCACACCCTCCCAAAAACTGATTTAATTACCAGCTTCTGAATTTCTTTTAAAAATTAATAGTTTGTCATTTTTTAAATTATTTTGAACACTCTTTAAAATCCTATCGTATGAAAAGCCTTCCTCTGACAATAAGAACAATTTAAGTAAGTTAAGTAAGTTTAACCTTCACAACCAAAACTGTTTTTTAAAAAGAGAGAACATTGACGCATCATGATCCATGATCCATGTTTTACAGTAGATCTGGCCTGTGGAGTTGTACGGTAATAATTACTAATTGCATTCATTTTTCCACTCGGACATTCCAATACACTCTCCTCCTTTCCATCATGCAAAAAAAGTTCGGCCTCAATAATTATAACTCATCGTGTTGAAAAATCCTGCCACTTCCAAACGGAACTCTTCTCTCTCTCTCTCTCTCTCATGAGAACCCATGCAGTTCCCTGTAGACACGCATCCAGACACACAAGCTAGCCAGCCAGTTTTGTACTGTTGTTGTTGATGTTGATTTTAGGAATGCAGTCCACCAGTCAACAACTCGATTACATATTTTATTTACACAACCATCTTTAACTCAGTTAATTACTATTATAATGACAGTACTTCAGATTGGGAGAGAGAGTTCCACTCTCAATGGAGTAAACAAGCACAAACGTCACATGGATGTAAATGTATGTACAAATCTCATGTGGAAACCCATATTATATTCCACACGGCAGGTCTCACATTTCCACATTCTACCCGCATTCAACATTTAAAGGATAAGGAAACATGACGGGAGGAATTCCTCCCCCTGTAATTAGTCCAGAGTTAATTGTCCATAAATTATAATTGAGTTGTCAACATTTTTTTCTAGCCCAGTTTTATATTGTGCCGGATAAAAGGGTAAAGAAACTTGAGAGGGGAAAAAGTGGACTTTGCTCTTTGTAGCCGTGGGAATTAAATATTCTTTTTTACATATTGTATTATCTATTTAAATTAGTTAAGATAAAGAAGGCAGTTGAGTTAGCAGCGATGACTCTGATGAATGAAATTGTACCTTTTTCAAAGTGGACATTTTGTTTGGCAAAAGCTTTGGTGAAAGCAGTCACTATTCGACAATGCATGACTCCGCCTTTCGGACTGAGTCCAGGTACAGGTTGATCCTCCTCCGAGTCATAACTGGTGTCAGGGTCAATGATGATGTGACCACCGTTGTTATTATTAATTCCACTGTCACATTTACTGAGGATAAGAGGATGGAGTCCATTGTCACCTACACGTTCGGAGGAGGGAGTCGAAGATTCGAAGGAGGTTGTCGTCACTGTCACTTTGACACCATGACTTCCTCCTCCATCTTTTTCATTCCCATTCCCATTGGTCGTCATTAATGGTTTTTTACTGTCTAACACAGATCCTAACACCGTCGAACTATTATTGCTGTTCAAGATTGGGATAGGAGGAGGTGGTAGGGCTTTTGAATTGGTTGTGATGGAGGAGGAGATGTTCCCTGAACTCCTTCCCAAACATTTATTACTACTACCCGTCGTCGTGACAGAGACAGAGGGAGAGTTCGTGGAGGGACCATTGACACTACCATTCCCATTACACTGCACTGGCACTGGAGGACCGGCACTGGAGGAAGAAGAGGAGGATTGGCAAGTCAGATCTCCTCCATTCCCAATACTCACACTCACACTGTCCTTCATGACGGCGATTCCGGAGGATTTATTTTAACCACCCACACTCATACTACTCACACACACGCACACACACACACGCACAAGGGCACGCACTTGTGAAGGGATGGGGTGTGAAAATCACGAGAGAGAGATTGACTTTATCCTGGAATTTGTTTTCTTTTATGGACCGGCTTCTTCTCCTCCGCAATGTCTGAATTTCAAGTGGATTTAAATATTGGATGTACGGAGAACAAACATCAAATAATATGTAATGGCCACTTGGGAACCACACACCAAGATTACGAGGGGTTGAAGGGTTTATGAGAGGGACATTCTCAATTTGTCATTTTCTTTTTTCAAACTCCCCACAGAATCATTCATGGAACCTCAGAAAAAAAGGAGAGGACACGGTGCGGTGTGGTGCGATGAATGATGAATCATCTGAAACTTTTTTAAAGGGAAAATTGTCCACTCAACTATAACTGCAGTTTGTAGAAGGGGAGAATCGACACTCAAATAAATGTGTATATTTTTTCAAAATCAAGTTAACTTGAGACCCGATTTATTTTTGGTTCGATCCACCTCACCAGTTTGTGAGTTGGTCCTCACTGACCGGAAATCCCTTTAATCTTGTCACTCTTTGAACTTGTCAAATTACAACTCAGTCCTTCTTGCTAGTCATTCGGATGTGTGTAGAGATTAATACTGGAAGTAGTCCCATGTAATAATTATGTAATTGGGTTTGATAAAATGAAAACCATCACGTTTAATCCTTGACAGGAGTAAAAAGAACACTTTTGACACTGTCCTACAATAATTGTAGTACAGAAAAAATGTCAAGTCCTCCTTTGAACAAATCTTGAGAAGGAAGATGGAGAGTGAGCGAGAGAGGTTTAGCCTGCCAAGCACGACACACTCGTGTAAAAGACTTTTGGGAAGATAAGATAAAGATGAAGATGGTCCACGTCGATCTGACACACAAAGTTCAAATATCGATTGAGAAAAACTCCACTCCTCTCTTTCCGTTTGTGAGTGTGTGAGGGAGAGAGAGTGTGTGTGTCTCTTGTTCCGAGAAGCGGCCCAGTCGTCTCGAAAATTGTCAGAGTTGTCACTGATGCTTGTCCTTCTCTCTCTCTCTCTTTCTTGAGTCCTTTCCTTGTACACACACACGAACACACACAAGTGACAAGGAAGTGAGAGGGGAGAGAGAAAAAACTTCTTTTTTGCTCCTTTTACACACACAAACTTTAAATTTCACGCTTGGCTTGATTTTTAAAGTTGAACGTTCTTCTTCTTCTTCTCTTCCTGAATCTTTCCGCTCAAATCCCGGTCATTCAGCTTCCACCAAAAATTATTTTATTTTTACAACACTCTACATTACACAATAATATTTTAGAGGGGATTTAGGTTTTACACATGCGTCGCGTCGGGTAAAAGGAGTGAAGAACAGAGTAGAAATTTTTTAAAAAAACCAAAACCAAATTCAAATTTTTGCTTTGACACAGCCGTAAATTTAATAACTGAGAATAAATGAGAATATTTCTAGGTGTATTTCAGCACCAGACACTCTAATATTTGTCACACACACGTACACACATTTGTGACTTTGGAAAATTCTCCCTCTTCCAAAAATTTCTGTGCATCTTGTCCCAACGAAGTTGCAAAGGAGACTAAGGCTCCACAAACTTTGGCAACAAGAACGAAGAAGAAGAGAAAAAATGTGTGTGTGTGTGTACAGATTGTGACTGTAGGGCAGAAACTTTAAGGATTTGGGTTTCAGTCTCTCTCTCTCTGAGAGAGGAAGAGATACAGCTTAACAACATGACATAAGATTGTTGTTTGTGGTTCTCCGTGTACTCTCCTCCATGCATAATATATAAGCTACCTTGCTTTGCACACCTCTTCACACACACACACATCCACGATCCGCTCCGTTAATACACACAACTCTATGCAATTTTCCCTATAGACGAACGCTGGGCTGCAAGAGAGGAAGACGTTGGCTTATATGGAGTATGCAATTTCCCTTCTGCTGTACATTAACATGCAACAAGGATGACTAGGTATTTGGGAAGAGTAAATGAATGTCTCAGCATGTACATTTCCTCGAGCAAAAAAGAAGAAGAGGATACCCAATAATTTGTCATGAGAACTAAAGAAGAGTTTTTCTTTTTATCTCTCCTCTCCATCACACACACAGGCAGGCTCACACACACAAACACGGCTTTTTAACAGTGCCCGTCGTTATACATCATCTTCCCAATCCACATTTGCAATCCAAAGGCAGACTCACTTCTACAGTCATGACTCTCTCTCTCTTTCTCTTGAAGAGTTGAAAAGGTATTGAATTTGAACAGGCACACACACATGATCTTGTGTACAGAAACGATTTGCATTGTGTGTGTGTGTGCTGGACACATATCCCTCTGTCTGTTGTGTCATTACCATTATATATTAGTGTGTGTGTCTCTCTATTCGCGATGGTGAAGACATAACTCATCCCAGATGCAAAATCCCCTTGTCGTTGCCAATTGCTGTTGTGTTGTGTGTGTGTGTGTTTCTGGCAATAGGAATGGAAATGATGCTCCTTTCATTAGTAACCAGACAATACAACAATGGACTCAATTTCTTGTCGAATAATAATATATCTGAAGAGAGAGAGAGGAAGAGGAGGTAGAGACGCGGTTCATACAATCTCAATGGAAACTGAGATGAGAGAAAGAGGGACGAGGGATCGGCACTTGTCAACTCTTGTGTGTGTGTGTGTGGAGAAAAATGAAGCGTCAGTCAGATGAGCTGGCATTGGCACAAAATAAAAGAGGATCAAGATGAAGATGAAATGTTGTGTGTGTGCGGGTAAATTATTATATATTATCCTAGTGTGTGTGTGTGTTGGGACGTACACACGTTCGTTAAATAATAGGGGAAATACAAATACACCAAGAGAGCTGGCCAAAAAATGTGTGTGTGTGTCTTTGTATTGAGGGTACTTGGTGTAGGTTGATGGTGCATCCATACTCCACAGAGGGTTGTGTGTCTGTGTGTGTCTCCCTTTCCTCCTCTCGTCAACATTATAAGTAATAACTGGCAAAGCTATATAGGGTATGGTAGGTGGATGAACTCGTTCTTCTCCTTAGTTAATAATGTAAAAGAGAGAGAGGGAGAGAGATGAGAGTTTTAAAACTGCAATTTAGTGTAAGGGAGTCTCAATTTGGACTCATTATCCTTCCTCTTCATCAACAACAATTTTTTAAACTCTCCTCTCAACGAAAGAAGGCAACTCTGAAAAAAAGTCATGAAAAACTTTTTCCCTTTGAAGAGAGGCTGTCATAATTACAAATGGATTATTGTACGATAGAACAGAACATTGTGACAAGTCAAGAATTTTCCGCAACTTCAATTAGTAGCAAAGAAATTCAATCAAGATTCCATACTAAAGAATGTACACGCACACACTGCTTGTGTGTGTGCGTGTGTGTGTGTACGGGTTAGAGTTCAAAGTGAAGGAGGTTGAACTTTCTAAATGGAAATTATTTGATTTGAACTAAAAAAGTCCTCCTTCCCTTTCTCTTGGTCAGGACTTATATGGAGGAAAAACTGTAGCAAACTCCGCTGTCCATCACACACACGCACACACAACACACACACGCCTAGGAAAGTCAAAAGGATCAGAGAAAAAAGAGAGTGCTTCAAGGTAAATTGTATTGGCTCCACAGCTGTTCTGTGTGTGTGTGTGTCTTATGGTATGTGTGTGTGTGGAGGATGACTATTACTGTTGATTACGCCAGCGGAGGAGAACGGGACTTGGGTCCACTCAAATCCTCCTGAAATATTGGATTTCTTGTCCTCCTCTGCTTATGTACATTCAAAAGCACAACAAAGCCTCCACTTTAATTTTCTCTCAAACATTCGCTCAGCAAAAATGGAAGGCTATTGAGTCGTGAGTCTCCTTCTCCACTGAAGGAAACGGTCAATCCCAATTCAAGATGAACAGTCGCTCTCTAAGAGAGAGAGAGAGAGAGAGAGAGAATTTTTTTCAACTCTCTTCTTCCTCCACTTTTTGAAAGGGGATGTCAACAAGGAAGGAAAATTCGTAATCACTCATTTGTAAGCAACGGCTCTCTTTGCACACCAAATCCCTTGCACTGTGTAAACTCCACACGACTCAACGGATCTTGTAGTGCGTGTGTCTATGTGTGTGTGTCTTTAATTATTGTGTATTGTGTACATGACCTGCCCTCACACAAACACACCACCCTTTCCTTGTTCTCACACACGGAGTCTTCAACAAACGAGACACAAAATATGCTAATGAACTTTTGACAGGTTTAATTTTTAATTTATCTCTTTCCGCTTGGTCACTTCACCATTTATAATAGACATTTACCCTAATTTTTTCAAAAAAATTTCCTAGTATTCCGCTAACCACCTGAAATCGACTCCAAACTCCACTTTGCCTGAAGGAATAAATTTTTAAATTTTTTAACAACACTGTCCCCTAATTTTTTAATTCAACTTTATCATGAAAAATGTCTTTAAACACTCGCACACATTTTCCCTTTATATTCGTTTATAATCACATTAACTTCCTTATGACACAACACTTGAAATTTTTGGACACTTTGACAAATTTTCAGTTTTATTCCAAAATGGTTTTTTATGTACAGTTCTACTCTGTTCTCTCACTCGTTTTGTGTACCTCTTCAGCTGTGCTCGAGAGTAAATATGTCTCAGACTGTCCTCATCGAAACAGAAATTGAAACTGGATAGAGATGAGAAAAAAGAAGAGAGTACAATCCCAAGGAAACATCTTAAGAGAGAGAGAAAGAGAGAGAGAGCGAGTGTGTGTATAGAAATGTGGATGCACATAAAAATTGGCTCCAGTTACTACTACAACTGTTTTCGAGATGGATGTTGATGAGGAGAAGGATATATGAGAATGAAGAGGATAGTGAGAAAGAGAGAGAGAGGGAAAAAAAGGAACACAAATGCACACCTGGCACATGTACTCCACTTTGACTGGATCTTCCTAGACACACTCATATATTTATATATGCACACACACATGACGATCCTCAATGGATGCTACTGTGTCCCATTTAGACAACCTCTACTCCATTCACTGTACAAATACACACATACACAGCAGAAGAGTGTTTTGTAGTTAAATGTAAGGATAGGACGCTACATGGTTTCCTCGCATTCAAATGAAAATGAGCAGCAACACCAGTTTCCATCAGACCGCATTTCAAAAGCATCTCTCCACACACGACACTTTTACATAGCCTTCCTTCAAAAACCTGTACAATCTATTTGAACAACTGTGGATCCGATGAGAGACTAATAATAATGGAACTCTGGTTCTTCTTCCTCCTCCTCGTATTAAGTACGAAGTATTTAAATTTCCCCAAAGGAGAAATCCACTTGATTGATTAACAACAGATTTTAAGACAATTCCCTCTCTCAGGGAAGGAGGGAGGGAGTTTCCCTTAATGGAGTTTTCCACGGAATTAGGGAAAACAAGAAACCCGGTATTTTCCCTGCGAGGGAGAAAAGGAATTTTGGTTCCCCTGCTTCCCTCCCCTACCTTGCTTTGACTGACTTTGAACATTTCCTTTTGGAAACAGTGGGGAAGTGGACCCTCAATGTAAACATACAAAAACCCACATCAAAGGGACTCTCGAGAGGAGAGAGTAGAATGAAAATCCGCCACACTTGACTTCCCCCATTACTACTGTATTTTCACTTTCCCTGGTTTTCAGTCTGGAGAAATCTTTTCCCTCCCCTTCCCCTCCTGTGCAAATCTCGAGTCTGCACTTGAGGTCAGCTACATAAGCCAGACATAGAGAAAGGGAAACTCTGAATGAGACTTTTCTCTTCAAATTCATATTGATTAGCTAATGGATACTGACTGCATTCCAAAAGAGACAAAAGAGAAAAGCCGCTCCGATCCGATTTCCCGATTTGTGATGATCTTTTAAAATGGGATGAGAAAATAGTGGAGTACGTAAAACGAGAGAGAGGGAATTTTCAGTGTCCTGTCGTCGTTCTACTTGTCATGGTCGTTTCTCTCGTTCCCTCTCCAATTTTTCAAGTGATGGAGAAAAAAATAGTATTCATTTAAGACATGAACTCCCTACTCTTCTCTTCCCCTCTTTCACCTCTTTCCCTGTAGGGAGAAGTTGGGAGAGGACGCGGTAAATGGGGAGATGGGTGATGTGTGTGTGGTTGCCAATTTGGTATGATGCCATTGATCAGAGAAAGATAAAAGACATGCTCCTCAGTCACTCCATCAGTTTTCGTCAGCGCTCCAATAACAAGGAACAGTGGGACGAGGGAAGGGAATGTCTGTGGAGGAGAAGAGCGGAGATGGCGGTGCCAATGGAAGGATTAACACAAGATTCTCTCTCTTCATCTGCTCCAAAATCTGCTCCACTGCCACTGTCACTTCCATCCTGGAACAGACGGGAAACTCACCGAGAAAGTGGAGGGGAAGAGAGGAGGAGGAGGGGAATAAATGACCGATTTTTGGGAATTTCAGATACACAACCAAACAACTGGGTTTTTTACCGTATTCTGTATTTCCATCTTGTACAGTGAATGAAAGACAGTATAAAATATGTAAAGCAGTTCAAGATTTATAATCTCCCTGGACTTGAGGAAGGAAAGGGTGAAAGACAGTGAAACTCTGAACTCTCATCCACTTTGAAAGGAGTATAACTGTATGGCTAATAGAAGGACGAGATTTCCACAAATTTACATGGCAAAGGAGAAATTAGGATTACAAAATCTACACACCCAAAGATTTCATCCCAGGTTTTTGGCTGATACATTCGCACTTGGCCAAGTCAAGTGGAGTGAGAGTGCCATGCCATGCCACTCATTTTTCGAGCGAGAGAGAGAGGAATCTTGGGAATCTTTCAAAACAAATCCTTCGAATGGTGTGTGTGTGTACGCTCTTCCCGGATTTTTGACAATACCGTAAAGTCGATAGAAGCCTTCACTTCACAATTTGTGTAGTTTAAAATTCGACTAAATTATGTCAACTATAAAAAGCGGAATTAGTAGGGAATATTCCAAGAATTCTCTTTGTCAATAATTAGGAGCTTCAAAAATTATCCTACTATCCACCCGGGTACCACAAAACCCTGTACAGTCATTTGATGTGTCATCCATTTTTCTGAAATCAGTTCTCTCTCTCATTCCAGGGATGATTCAGATGAGTAGTCAGGTTAAACTATTCTATTTTCACCCTCCCCTGTCACAGGCCACTTGGTATGACGTAAGAATTTATCAAAAAAATAAAAAAAACTGGCTCTCATTTCTACTGTCCGTCTTTCCGAAACCAGGACGAAAGAACGGAGTGGAAAGAAGCCGCACAAATGAGATACAAGACCTCATTGAGAAGTGACAAAGTACACAGAGGAATTAGGGACCATTTCCATAGGAAAACAAGGAGAGAGACTCTATTTGCATATTCTCATAAAATGTCTTGTCATCATCCCCAATGATCCTCACAAAAAATCTCGCGCTCCTTAAAATTTGTTTGAATTTGGTTTTCCCCCCACCCCTATAACTTACATCCCAAAATCCACACACACACACACACACACACACACACATGATTTGAGAGTGCAAATACGATTTTACTCTCCCTAATTGGAGTTAATAATATTTTGTGTGTGTGTGTGTGTGTGATGGGATGGGATACTCTCCTTTTATACCCGACACTCTCGCCTTGTAAAGAGAGGGAAATTTACTACTGTTTACTTACCATTAAAATAGTCCGTCGTGAATACAAAACCACACACACACGCTGTACAGTGTACACTGTACGTATGTGTGTACTGGAAAGTTCGTGAGAGACTCACACAAAACACGACTCCATGTACGAAAGTTGGAGTGAATATATGGGAAAATATTTAGATTGCACAAGAGAACACTGGAATTGTGAGGGAGGGAGTCTTCACAACAGGGAAATTGCACTGCGAGGAGGAGGAGGATTGGTAAATGGAAGACACTTTCTATTTATATTTCTCTGTTTTTCATTATTCCTCAAATGTTGGTGTGTGTGTGTACTCCGCCGTTCCGTGTCCCTTGTTTTTGAGAGTGCTCAACCCTTCGTTTGGGAAAATCAGCTTTTCGTTATTAACAACAGCTTTTGAAACAAACAGTGAAATTACGCAGAGTACAGAAAAAGAACGGAGTTTTGTACGTACGACGAGAAAAACGGACTCTCCAGTCAATTCGAAGACAGACACAAGACTGAAAGACAAGAGAGGAGAAGAAGAGGAGGGGAGGAGGGACTCGAAAACCTTTTTCTCCCTTTTACACACATATCATATAGATTTACATTTTGGACTCTCTTTACTACTACCTCCACACACACACACACACAACTCAGCATGGCCTCATCTTCAAATTTCTACTTTATCACGTTTTACGCTCCTTCCCCTCTATTTCGATGCGTGGAGAAGAGTACAAGAAAGAAGCCCTTCGAGTTGAAGGTACCTCTGAAAGCTCATTGTGCGTGTGTGTCTTGTAGAAGAGTACCTGGACGCTATAAACTTTTATGCTCTCCCTCTCTCCAAATTACTTGCACTCTCTCCTTCTCTCTCTCCACACACACAGACACACACACAAGCCAAGGTACAACATATAACTGGATGGTCAAAATTTGTATATAAATGGAGCTAAAGGGTGCCTATCAGAATTGGACGGTACAATTGGTAATTTGGATTTATATGTCTAACACAGGCACATCTTGTCTATACATGTATAATTTCATTTTTTCTTTCTTTCTCTGCATGTGTGTGTGTGTTGAATGTTCGTTTGATAAGATGATGTAAGAATAGAGCTCATCTTCCCTCCTCCTTGGCTATGGTCTGTGGTTGAAGTTTCCACAGCCCCCAGCAAATACACAAAATTATATTTATACATTTATGTTTGTACACACACACATCACAGAGAGAGAGAGAGAGAAGTCTTGGGTGCAGATGCAGTGTGTGTTGTGAGGACCGTTCACCTTGTGTTATTGTTGATATTTTTTACACACACACACACATTCGTGTTGGATTGGTCTAGTGGCTGGGGCTATTGTTGGTTTGTCCGGAAAAAAGGACCATCTGCTCTCTTGACTCAAGAAGTTTTTCCTTTTTCCTTCCTCCAACTTTTTCTCCTTCTCCTCCTCTCCTCCTCACTTACATAAGGAACAAGTCTTTGCCAACTCAACTCCCTCCATTTACGAATATTATTTTATTATTTCCCATGAATGTCCTTCCACCC
>WJFB01001292.1:0-34049 GCA_009870185.1 Pygmarrhopalites habei
AATATTTTAAATTTTACCCTTCCTAGTGACTTCCTGTAAATGTTTTGATGTCATCAGTTCAGGTTTCAAACAAAAAGTTTTATTTGATTCATGTTTAATTGTGTTACCGGAATAGCCCCATTTCGAGGGGCTATTCCGGCAGAAGACTACAATTTTTAATTATTCATCTGTGACCAGTAGTGACATCAAAATCATGATGCACCCTACCGAATGGGTTCTCAGATAGATAGTTGAATTGTGTACAAAGTTTTAGAAATGCATCTCAAACCGTTTGTCTTTGAGAGCAGTTAGAATCTGAAACTCTGTAAAAAACTGCCGGAATAGTCCCATCTAACCCTAACTTTTTCCCTTACTCTACAATACATCAGCCTCAACTACTCCACAATCATCTCAGAAAGTAGAAAGTAGAGGAAGGATAATTGCTAACAAATAATTAATTTTTTTGAGTCTGTCGATCGATGATGGGGTGGGGGAGGGAAGGGGAGGAGGGAGTTGAGTTGTTGTAAATGATTATTTTAATTAGGTATTATTATTTATGGCCTTCCCATTCCGTAGGGCCTCCGGTCTTCCCAATGATAGTAGAATTGTGGAAGAACGACAACGACGACGTTTTCAAATGAGTCTTTTTGTTGTGAAAATAAATATTGTACAAAGTACGATATAGTGGATGTTTTTGTAGACTTGTAATTACCCTCCATGATGACAGTCATCATCATCAAGATAATGGACTCTGTAATGGATTCTTACCACAACTTAATTCCACCTTCAGACACGAGTTTTTAAATGAGTCGACCCTGCGCTTTTCAAAAAAATTGTATTCATCATGATTTGAATATACGTTCATGTATTTTTGTGGACAATTTGTAAAAGTGTGTGTGTGTGTGTGGGAGGGAGTAAGTGTAGATTCATATCAAAAACAATTATCCTAGTTGTGTGTGTGTGGGAGGAGGAGGAGGAGGTGGAACTTGTGATACTTTCTGGAAATCATTAATCAATTTTTTTCTGAAAATTGTATATGCTCGAATTGGAGGGAGAGCAGAGATGTCATCATTTGACAAATGTAGAGGAGGTCACTTCCTGAATTCCAGTAATTCAACCTGCAAAACATGATTTTAATGAAAGGTTTCTCCCTCCTCGAAATTCTTGTGTGAAAGGCGTATCGTGCGAATGTTCATGGAAATTGTTGTCGATGGCGAGAGGTGATGTGATGGATAGGATTGACATGGCAGGATAATGAATTGTAATTTCCCCCATCGTCACACACACACACACACACAACACACAACACAAATTGTCGTTGGGTTGAACCACCCAGATATTTTAGGGTATTTGGGGCTCAAACAAACGAACCCAAGTAGTCTCTCTGTCTCCCTCGTTCTCTTTTGTGTGTTGTTTAGAGTTTATTGTTCGTCAGTGTAATTTCTGGGAAAATACATTATCGTCACTTTACTCCGATGAAGGAATTGAAGGAATTATTCGACTACCATCACATCACACACACACCTTCCACCGTCACTCAACAAAGTTGTGTGTCCCAAAAGACGACACTCTTCAATAGTCAATGGACTGGGGAAACCACACACGCAAACTACACATGCATCCGAATGATTAATTTCTCCGGGAATTCCGGGTCTCCATGCATGAGGAATTTAGGTGGGACTGCATACACCGTTCCGGTTTCTTGACTTGAAAAAACCCCCCACTTCCGGAAACTTGTGCACAACCCGTAGGAATTTGGGTCAATTTTTGCGCCCACTTTCTCCTCTATTTAACCCGGGGGTGCACAGTGGCGTAACCAGACACACACACCAAGTACAGACAGGCATACCATGAGCAAATTTAAATCTGAGGATGGACGGAATGGGTCAGAGAGATGCGGACACAATTTTCGGTTGACCCTAGCCACAGTCTAAGATTTTGTTACCAGGGTAAGCTATTTGGCATTAGAGAAATGAGTCATTTCAAATGACATATTTCACACACTTTGGTTTAAGCTGAATTGTCAGTAGAGAGGCATTGACACGCACGGAGCATCAATGTGACGGACAGAAGACGGGTGACATGGGACGGGTTCAGAGGGACAGGTGTGTTTACACCCGACACCTTAGCATGACATAATTGCACTTGCCACGGACTCAGGACCGAGATTGTATCTGCAGTTCCTTTCTTCTCCCATCCAACCCTCAAAGGTCAATCAAAGGACAAACTTGATTGAACTCATTTAAATTTAACCAACAGATCTCTTGTTGGCCACAAGGAGGTCTTCATAATAATGTAGGCATCCCGAGAGTCCCTGCAACTCCTCATGACTCGACACATTTGCATTCCTCCGGTTCAATGTCTCCTACTTACGCCACTGACTGTGTATTTTAAGGGTTGAGGAGTGGCAAATTTTCATGTTAATCTATCCATCCTACCTGTATTTGTGTGCGTGTGATCAATACACTGTACAGGTCTTGGTCTTGTTCATTTTTTATTCATGGCACTGACATTAAGTCAATTAACTCCTTACAGAAAATAAACGTTGACTCTTTGACTCTCTTTTGTTAGAAAAGTGGGAGTTATTTTTATAGAAAAAATCATTTGGTTGTCACTCACATCATGAAAAATTGACGATTCATAAAGAGAAAACTGGTTAAAAGGCGGCTTTTAATTTCTATTTTAAGTCTCCATTTTGACTATCACAATTTTTAGAACTTTTTCAGTTTGGCCTTCATTCCTTTCAGAAATATACTCTATTTTTAACTGGATTTTTGTTCGATACTCTCCGAAAAGGATTTTTTGATCAAGTTCTAAAAATAAGATGGAGAAAGGGACACATGGAATAAATTTAATAAAAGAGACAAGACTCCATAAAAAAGGAGGGAAAAGAACAGTACAGTTATTCCTGGGTTCCTCCTCCTCCTCCTCTTGCTAAACAAGTTGACAGTGTTGAAAGGCTGCTGGAGATACTTGGACATGAATATTTCAACACACACTCTCTCTCTCCCTTTCACCCTCTCTTTCCAGAAGAGAAGTTTGAATGGGGTTTGTCAGACGCACGTCAGACGTAGGCGTTGGAGGGGTTTAACTCGCCCCGATCGTCAAAAACTGGATTAGTGTCGACGAGAGAGAACACAAACTTTAGACTGTATAATGTGTGTGTGTGTGCATGGAGAGAGAGGACACATTCAATTCGGGGAGAAGAGTATCATCATTATTTTCTTTACATTATCCCACAAAGATATGGGCAAAGACTTGAGGTAACTGCGTGTAATCATATTATCTTGACATGATTCAAGTATTTAAATTAAATTAGCCGTGTCTTTGACGATGACAATGTTCCTTTCTCTCCCGAGAAAGTCTCTCTCTCTCTCATTTTGTGTGTTTGTGTGTGTGTGGGTAAATTGGGATGTTTAGGAGGGACAAAAGACCATTTAGACGTCTTTTAAATTGAGAAGAATCAACTAATTAACTGTGGATTGTCAAACTCTTGTATCTTGACTGGAATTCCCCTGCGTCAGCACGTGCCTAGTCAACCTTTTATGTATTTGTGTGGAACATTTCACACATTTTTGAAAAAGAGAAAGTTGTAAAGTATTATTTTTCTATGTTTCAAGAAATCATGTCATTTCTCCCTGCCTCCCACATTCAAATTGGCGGCCTTTCGTTTGTGACATCACACAATTTTTTGAAGCTAGGATTTCAATATTAATATGCAATAGAATCTCCTCCCTGTCTCCACTTTCCAATGACGTCAAGACTTGAGGGAGGAGGAGAAGAAGAAGAAGAAGAGCGTCTACTTGATGTACTTTTGACTATCAAAATCAAAATGAATATTGATAAATGCATGTAGTAACTCCTTGTAAAGTAAGAGCCGAGGAGATTTGGAGATGTCCTTTTGACTTTCATCCTCCAATACACACTACCCCTCATGGAGGAGGAATGATAATTCTATAGACAGGGAAGAAGATGAAAATTCTTCAAAAGGAGGGGGATCAACACACACACGGCCAAACACGGAGAGAGAGAGAGAGATACAAGGCAACTTTAGGTTGTTAGAAAGCCGAAGGCTGAGTCTCAAAAGATCTTTTCTTCTTCCTCTTTGGTTGAACTGGAATGGGAGTGTATGGCAATGGACTTTCAGTTCTTTCATGGAAATCCCTGTCTCTCTCTCTCTCTCTCGTTTCTCTATAACAACATTAGTATTTTTAGATAAATTCCATAATATGCCTCAACTGAGACTGTCTTAATCCTCCTCACATTAGAAATAAACGTAAAGTGAAGCTCACGTTTAAGGCCATTGATTTGAACTTAAGACTACACACAATTTCTCTCTCTCTCTCTCCCTCCCTCCCTCCTAAAGAATATTAAATATTCCAATTTGTTATGTCTTCACCGAGTTTTGAAACTATTGTGCATGTCTAGGTAGGCCCCTATTTTATTATTTACACCCTTTGCTTTTGTCTAAATTGAAAATTTTTTCCCTTACCGTCCACTTTCTTTTTCGTGTGTTAACCTTTGTGGTGACGTCGTCGTCAAATTCAGACGAGGAGCAAAGAAGGGAAAGTAAAGTTTAAAGTCTCTTTTTCTCCAATGAATTAAATACACAGTGCAACACAAAAGTTTACTTTTCTTCTTGTCCCTTCTCCTTTACGTCTGTACAACTGTCTCAATTGTCACTGAACAACAACGAGAGAGAGAAGAGAGACTGGACATGAATGTCAAGACTTTGAGGGAAAGTTGTTTAAAACTTATTTTTAAAAGTTGGTCTAATGCAGAGACATAGAAAGCTGTATTATTTGTACTTGTGACAATTGTCAATATACTACGTGAGGATGATGGACTGTGATGACACTTCGCATCAATCATAAACCGAAGAATATGATGTTTCTTTTGTGTGCTCTCACAACATACATTAAGAGACTGCATGTCTTTTCTTTGAGCTACTTTCTCCGGTGGAGACAATCTTTTTTCGGGAATATTCACATTGTTGACGATTTCAAAATTTTTAAATCAATTTTTTTAGATGGTTTTACATGGGGATCAAATATTGCATGAGAGTGAGGAGTAAAGAAAATGCACGGGGAACTTGAAGGAGGCGACAGCGCAATATGGAGGAAGAAAATGCGGAAAGAAAAAAAGATGAATTGTTATCCAGCTGTTTTTGACTCTCCCTTTTCTCCAGTTCACATGGTAGAGTAAAAATAAAGTAATTGACAATGGAAAATGTGAGCTGATCTCATTTTTTTTAGAATAAAGGAGAGAAAGAATACAAACTTTCTCCACTCCCCTCAGTTAATATGGTGTACACTTTCTCTTTCTCTGATGAGCCGTTTTCCATTGGGGTACAAAAATCGGATGGAGAAAATGTGACAACTCCATAATTGATGGAAATATTGTGTTTTGTTGGAAAAACTTTCTTTTTTCCCTACCGGAAGTGGAGAAAGTCACTCCTCCCCCGCCTCCTTCTTCTCCTACCCCCTTTGAAATATAATAAGTTTCTTTTTTACCACACACAAACACTCCATACAACCTCACAGTGAGAGGTCTCAAGTGACGAGGATATTAAAAAAAAAGTTTTGGGCCACCCACGGTCGAGTGAGACTGGTGACACCACGATCACGTCACCATTGTCAAAGGAATGAACTGTCGTAGTTGTAGTTTTGCTGTGTCAGACATGTACATGAATAATACGCATTTCATTTCTTCTGTACATTGAGATATTTTATATTATATAATATTTACAGTTGTGACGATTGGAAATTGGAGAGTTGAGAACAGGACAATACGTAGTAGAATTGATGTACAAGTCAGTCACTCCCACATTTTACAACTTTTATTTCAGAAATTTCAACTGTAGGGAAATCAGAGTTGAAAACAAAAATACATGAACAATTCTATGTTCTACAAAGTATGAAGGAGGGTTAACCACGGGATGTCAATGAAAATATTACATTTACAAAATTGTTAAAAAATTAGAAAAAATTAACACATTTGTACTCATTGAAGGAAAATGCATTAATCTTGTGTATTCCCATGAGATTCCGGAACTCCAAGACGACGATCTTCTTCCTTATTCTCACTAAATACTCCACTCATTCGAAAATTCGGGACATCGGTCAATCCACTTTTGAACTTGTGGCCCATTATCTCCACTTTGTCAATTCGATCTGGTAATCTATTCAGAATAAATCAGCAATTACTTTATATTCTCCAAAAGTAAGGTTTCCCATTATACATCAAGTGAAAGTTAAAAAATTAAAAAATGAACATTTTTTACTGCTAATGATTTCTACATTTTTCATGTTCATTGTCATTCTCCTTTTTGAGATTCTGCTGAAACAACTGAGCAATCACCACCAAAGTTGACGACTAAATTTTGGAAGATGGTGATGACAGAAAGTTAATCTCGTAGGCACGGCCTTTCCATCATTCCTGACCCCAGAATGGACCAACTGGACAAGGAAAACGAGACGCATGATTGTGACAAGAAACTTTCACTGACTTTTTCAGTATTCGAGCAGCTAGACTCTCTTCTAGAATTTGCGTATCTATTCCAGGGAAATTATTTAATTTGTTTTTCTGGAAACACGTCACGTTATAATGATATTCACTCGAGTTTAATAATTTAGTAAAAATTCAGAATAAATACCTGAGACAAGGGACGGGTTCACTTCTACCCTCCTTCAAGGGTACATACAATTTAGAAAAATATTATTCTTGACTTGTCAAATATATTTTCAACTTTTCCCTTCCATATTCTGAGTTTGACCCAACAATAAGAATGACAGGGATTCAACTTGCGAAAAAACTAATGAGAACTCCATGTCACAACCACATCCCTCATTACACTCCTTGTGTCAGGATTCCTGACTCAGGAATGATGGAAAGATTGTGTCTACGCGATTTACTTTCTGTCATCACAATCTTCCAAATTTTAGTCCTCAACTTTGGTGTTGGATGCTCAGCTGTTCCAGCAGACTCTCAAAAACTGATAGGGAAGACGAGAAAAATGAAAAAATCACTGGCACCAAAACAACAGACAATTTTTGTTTTTTAACTTTCACTCAGTGTATACAAATGTGGGACTTTTATTCGAAGAAAATAAAGCATTTGATGTCTTATTCTGAATACCTATCAAATGTTGGGGGTGAGTCTCGTTTATCCACACTGACCCGTCAAAAGTTCATCTCTGGCTTTTTATATCCCTCCCTGGTCCCTTTAGCGTCCACCATTCCTACGACAAGAAATTATTTTGTGCATATCATATTATGTTCGCTCAATAATGGATGCTAAAAATGTAATGAGGGGATCATTTTTATTAATCCTACTATTTGTCTACTTAATGTACTGTCCCACATAAAGGCAGGCTAAGGGGAAATGAAAGATTAAGTTTCATCTGTTGATTCAGCTCCAAAAAGGTACTGTAGGAAATTCGGTAGGGATTTATAGTGTGCATACAATGGACAATCAATAATTTTACTGCATATTGAAATCCAGAATGGAAAGCAGTACAGGTTCTAAAAGACTCATTGTGTAGCGTAGGTAAGTTCAGTCGACCTGAAAACTAAAGGCTGATGCATGACGAATTAAAAATTATAATTGAACTGGGGAATGAATATTTACACTGTTGAGTTACATTCAACTGGTTTGAAAATCCAATTTTGTGACGACTGATATACTGTATATCAAATTTCTCTTGTTCACATGACCGTCTGCTCTTTGACGGTCACAAAGCGAACATTGAATATGGATCTCATCCTTTCCCCCTTAGTCAAAATAGACGATTGGACAATAAAGCTCCTCATGGTCCACAAAAAGTATACACAATATTTATTTTCCAACTGAGAGTCAACTGATGTAGGGGAGAACGTTGATGAGAATGTGAACCAAAAGAGAGAACAAAATTGTAGAGAATTTAATTAACTTTGCCCATTCACTCACTCCATGATATTTATTGACTAGTTGACTAAAGATATGCCCGTAAATTGGTATTTGGTGAGTGTAAATAAGTTCGATTTATACAACTCTCCAAGAGTAATTGAATAGTTTTCCTATTTATTTTACTTTCCACCATACAGGTACTGGGAAAGAGACCGATAGAGAGAATGGAGAGAGATTCATAAACGAATATCTTATACAATAGATAATAATTTATTAATGTTTATTTTGATCTATTTGACCTGAGAAATCCTTCTCCTGCAGTATCTAAGTGACGTTTTGTACGATCTATAATCTAATATCAAAATATTTACCTTCTAAGCATTGCACCTTCAACTAGAAAAAATATATTATAGACAACTAAATAGCTAAGTATTTGAAAAAGAATGAGTATTATTAATAATTGAAATACTTAAGTATGTATCGCTTTGTACAAAACCACATTACAAAAAACCACATTTTGTAATAATGTGAAAATACTTGGCCTGTTAACAAAATGACAAAAAATAAGTACCCATATTATAACCTATCGAAGGAATGACAAGTTTTAAGGCTACACGTTCTGGAATTAAGTATTTCTCTTGACCCTGTATATTATTATTTTAAGTTTTCATAAAAATCAACTTATTGGCAATGTCAAAGGAATTTCCGATGGGATGAACAGAGGACACACGACCCGAGTTGATGTCCTTGACTTTCAAAAACCCTTGCTCATCAATACCACAAATTCGACATTCTGCAAAAGTGCCTTCACCAATTTCTACTTTGACCACATCATCCTCATTATGAATCCAATTGTCCACGTAATCACTGAGCACTTGGTCCACTCTACCGTTTTCAATACTGTCAATCATAGATTCGATGTGAGAAAGGCACTTTGATACTAGGGATGCGTTGGACAATTTATCATTATCCCCCAAAACGGAATTGATGCAAGCAGTTGGATACTTGTTGGAGAGATTAACTCCAATGCCGACTGAAAAAGAAATATTAAAGGTTATAACAAAGAAGTCATCACACATGTTTCTGACATTGTTGACAAAGAGTAACTTTCATATTTTTTGTTCACCTGTAATAGTCGACAATGTTCCTTCAAGTCGTGTTTGAACCAAGAGTCCTCCTATTTTCTGACCATCCAAATAAATGTCGTTGGGCCATTTTAGTCGTAAGTTGATTTCCTACATAAAGAATTTTACAAATTATTAATTAATGTTGACCCTTGTTTTATGCTTGTCTTTCTTGTATTGTACTTTATACTTGGTTAAAATTACTCAATACCTTGTGGCTCGATATAGCAAATACAACACCGAGGGCACAAATATGTTGAAGTAATGACAGTCGTTGACCCATCTCGGAATTCCATTTGACGTCCAATTGGAAAACGAAACAGACACAACCTTCTGGACTCAACCAAACATTCTTTCCTCGACCTTCAAAATTCCAACATATTTATTATCATAATGAAAGACAATGAGTTTTGGGTCGATAATCATAAAAATCGATCTCACCTCTTCCAGCTGTTTGTCTTCCAGCAACGATAACCAGTCCATGTTTTAGCGGATTGCCTTCAAAAACATTCATTCCTGTAGTGATTACATCCGTGTAAATTACAAGGCGACCAAGTTCTTTCGTTGTCAAATTCTGGCAAATCAAAAGTTAATTCTATTACATGCATATATAAAAACTTCCTTCACTGATTTTCTACTTTTTGAAACTACACTGCACTAGTATGTAGCCCTCATTCCAGAAAGTAAATATGTACTCACATCAAAGTAGTCTGATGTTGAAAAATTGGAAGGAGCATTCATTATGCGAATAGGGAATCTGTCATGGCTTGGGATTGACCCTTGTTCTCCTCGAGGAATCCATTCTAAGGACAGATTGGACTGTTTGATAACTGATGGTACGGATGAAATGAATTCTTGCACTCTCTAAATAAAATAAAATGCAAGCTAGACAATGTAATCCTTGACTAATGACCAATTTTATGTAAATTACCTTTTCATCACCCATTAAATATCCATGAGTGTAATCTGGAATGGTTATTCTCTCACAAACAAGGCCAATATCTTGAAGAAGAAATGTGAGCAGAGCCATTGAACTCTCATCATCCTTGTTATCTTCAAAATAGACCTAAAATATAAATCATGCATATTATGTATTGCATAATCGGAATAAATCATGGATAGAATGATAGTGACGACTTACTCGTGACAAGACTGCTTTCGCTCCAACTTCTCCTTCATCCAATTTCATAATGGCAGCTTCATTAGTATTCTTCACTTTGGCAACAACCGAGGCACTTAGTGTGTGGGAATTTCCCTCAGAGTCCTTTTCTTCGAAAATTGGAAAAAAGTTGTTTGGAATATTATTAGAGTCGTTGCTAACACCCCAAAGTTGAGATGACAGGGAAATGGGTCGAGTTTCTGACGAGCCATATACGAGAACAGCATTTTGTTTCTCCTCCACAAATCCATTCCCGTTAGAAGTATGGTTGGAGCCAAAGATTGTATTTTCACAGCACCACGAAAATAGGCGACCTCCATCTCCCAAAAATGAATGAAGACTTGAATTGTATCTCGATTCGGGGATACTACCAGCAAAAACTAATAGACCTGTATTATCTGCCCATCCACCCGCTACTAACTGATCCCATTGCATCTCGTAAATTGTATACCTGAAATAGATATAGAACAACATAGTTTTTCAAAAAGAAATCACAAGAAACTGGAAGAGAAAAACTTTGATTTGAACATTTCCACTTACCGGTCATTACACAGAATTGATTTCAAAATTGCAGATATTACTACCCGTCTCTTGGAATCTTCACATAGTACAAGAATGTTGGGTGGTTTACCCACTCCGATTGGTAGTTTCCGATGTGGTGACATACCTAGCGAAGCTGCTGAAGAATAGGTCGAAAAGTTACTCGAGTAACTTTTCAAAAAGGGCTTTACGAATGGACACGGCCGTGAACTAATTTTGACTACAAATAAAACATTTTTATATTTTAAAATATTTTGTTTGAAATACAGATAATTGTGGTTGTTACACTTTATTAGGTATTTACCTGCAAACGAATCTTGTACTTTCAAAGCACCTACAATGAAAAATGAGATAATTTGCACCAGATTTTATTAAGTACATTCTGGTATGGTCAATTGTGCCTTCTATTATCGTAAGCACTGAATTACCTTTAAAGACGATTTGAACAGGACGAAAATTGGGCATCAAATGAATGCGTTACTGTTTGGGTACAGACGGTGGAAGGGCAAGGTCAGACAATTTTGGACAGCACATGGAATTCGGTTCTTCAGGTTTTGAAGGTGCAGAACACCGCGACTGCAAGGAAATCTGCACCGACAAAAAAATAGAAAGTTGAATCATCACCAAATTGACCATTGTGACTACGTTAATCACCATTTAAACATTTTAAGTATAATTTTGATATTTTTTCATTGATTTGCTGCGTATTGAGTGACCTCATAGTGCCACGTAAGGTCAGAAACAAGGAACAAGGACCCTTGCATTAAAGGAGACTGGGGGGAATTTCAATGTAAATGACGAATCAAAAGAAAATTTCAGACAAGTTGAATAAGTTGATTGAAATTTAACGTGAAATTAGTAGATTTTGAAAAGTATGGATTATAAGACAGATAGGGCGTCTGGTGCGTACTCACACAGAAATTCCACATCGTCACCAAGCTTTATTTATAATTTAAGCTCATCTCCTCTGCCATCCCCTGTCACTCACAGGTAAATAAAGTTGTTTCTACGACTCTAAAAATACAAAAGGATCTTCATTAATATGTAATAAAGGACATTGAGACTGAAGAGAGTGTAATCTGGTTTCCTGTATGTTTTCAGAGTTTTATGCACAAATGCCCGAGCAAAAACATACAAATATTTTCGACGTCTCGTCTCTTGTCATCAGATGGATTTCGAATTTGGTGTTTGGCAAATAATATACTTATTTATTTCTCCCCAGACTGTGTACAGGGACTTTGCTTTTCGAAAACGTAATTACATAAATTATTAAAATGATAATATGTATTCTATTATATTTTCTCCTTAGATAAGTAAAAGAAAGTAATAAGTTTTATTATTATTTACTGTTACAGAGACAAAAGCCCAATTTGCTCGTGACGATCCCGCATTTCTGGTCCTACTAGGGATTTTTCTACTTGGTAAGTACCGTTAAAAAGTGAACTGATAAAGTTCAAGTAAAGTTTAGTAAAGTAAAGTCTAAGTAAAGTTTGTAGTAGACCAAAAACGCATTAAATACTAAAAATTATTTAATACACAATACGTGTTTTTGTTTCTAGTATCGTGTGGAGGATTTGGTTTGGTGCTTAGAATGACATTTTTCCAATTCATCAAACTTTTCTTGTACGCTGTATTTGTTGATTGTGTCTTGACAGGAGTTGTACTCTGCACAATACTCTGGTAAAGTATATGAACTATCAAGAACATTAAGTAAAAGATGTAACAACAGTAATACAACACGTTATGATTTATGTTGACTTGACGTGTACAATTTGTGTATTTATTTTCAAAGGTTCTTGTGCAACAAATACCTTTTAAAACCGGGCGTAGGGACGGAAAATAAAGTTGAATGGGCCTATAGTTTTGATGTCCATCTCAATGCCTTATTTCCTGCTCTTGTCATTCTTCACGGAGTTGTCATAGTCCTCTACCATGGTAAGATAATACTCTCTACTACTGCATATTAAGTTTTTTACTCAAATTATAATGTACTACTTAAGTAAGTAAAATGTACATTTATACCTTTACAATTTTTTCAGCAATCATTGGTCAAGATTGGAGAATTTCAGTATTCATCGGTAACACACTTTGGCTCATTGCAAGTGGATACTACACATATATCACCTTTTTGGGATATTCATGCCTTCCTCAACTCCAGTCAACAAAATTTTTTCTCTACCCATTCACTTTAATATTCATAGTTTACTTGGCTACCATAATAGTGGGTTGGAACCTGTCAACTAGTCTGGTGGCGTTTTATCAGTTTAGAGTATTGTAATGTAAATAAATAAATAATTTACTAAATTATTATTATTATTTCAAATCCATTAATTATTATTATCTACATACGTAACTAAATATAACGATTCCATGTACATAAAAAACGAAAAAAGTAAGAATTATATTATTATATATAAATCTGTTTAACTGAGTATATAGTGAAGCTGATGAATTTTCCAACGATTCGATTCTGCTATGTTCAGTCTTTTTATTTATTTAAATGATGGTTGCTCACTGCAGCCAAACGTTTTCATAATATCATAGTAGGCTATATCAGTATTACATTTTTTAGATTAGATCTGTTATCAGTTCTGTACTACGTTGTTCTATGTATCGTATATAGGAAAACAACGTCTTAACTGAAATTCTGTGGAAGATTATTTAAAAAACAACTCTCGACTACTTTTTCATTCTGTGTTTGGAATACAACTAAAATTCCAAATATTCGGATCGGAAAATGGGTTACGAGTGACATTTTCAAAAAGTAACGTTTTAAGGAAAAATACAAGACCACCCCGCTCGCATTCCAGAGACGAGAGAGAGGGAGAAATATTCGCGACCACCCTCTAAGCCCACACACGCCAATTCACCCAGTCCTCATGGGAGACGCATTCTCAACAGACAGTCTGTCACCAACTGTCAATGGAACAACGTCTTGGATGTTGTCTCTGTCAAAAATGGAGAGAGAAATTGTGAGGCCGATTCCCAAGTACTTTAACGGTGCAGTTAACTCCAGTAGTCCAACTTGGTAAATAAACTATTTATTATTCTCTCTCTCTTTTTTTCTATATTTTTTGGTCTGTTCCAAGTTGAGATTTTCGAATTGAGTAGTTGAGAACTTTGATATTAACCACAGTGAGGACCAACTATTGTACGAAACATGTCAGCTTTTGATCAAAATGTTTGTGGAACGGAAACACATGCTGGACTCTGTCCCACTAGCTGGAAATAATGATGACCCGAAACTGGCCACGATCGGTGTTTTTCCATTCCAAAGGTGGAAATTCTCTGTAAGTGCAGAGTGTCTTCATGAAAATTCTAATTTATTTTTGTATTTTTTCTCTTTGTCACTTATTTATTTAGGTGTTACTTATGCGGCGCGTGCAAGATATTAATTTTAATATCGTCCATCTTTTTTGTACAAAAAAATTACATTCAGTGATTTTCCCCTTCATAGCGAGGAGCACTCATGGCCCTCTCTTTGACCTCGATGGAGCATATCAAGTCATTGGAGACACACGATGAAGCTCTTATGGTGACATTTAAACAGAAATACTGGCAGACAAACGAGGGTCGACGTGACTGGTTTTGGTGGAGAATGGGAAAAGAAGATGATGAAGATTTGGATGATTTTCTTTTGGGTCGCCCTGCTGCCTGTGCCTATCGTCGGTATCGAAAGTCTCAACTGGAGTGGCGTGACAAAATTAGTAAGATTGTTGAGACTACTTGGACTGGTGGGAAGAAGAGTGCTTCCAACAATAGTGAAATTCCAGGTAATCACGATTTAACAACAGTATCTAAATACCTATTATTCAATGATTAGAATATACTCATTTCATGTTATTATTGTTATTTACTATTTTAGATAGTGCCTTGAAAGTTCTTGGTGACTTGAAACTTGTCATGAGTCTAGTTCGAGAGGATTTTTGGGAATGGAATAAGCTTTTCCGAATTCGATTGGACAGTATTGACTGGTCTCCACCACGTCGTCCTTTCAATGTTACCAACATCGAAGAAAAGATGAACGACTTGGAAAATAGTTTCCAAACTGGTTTGAAATTTCAGAGACTGGTTTAAAATCTTCACTTCTGACTATTTATAATAATTATGATATGTATAATGTTTAAGTGTGTCAATTACAATTTTTCTTGTACAAGAAAATGTATACAAAGTACAATGATTCCACGACTAATAATAATGTCAATCTTTTTTCTACTGTGTGGATGGTAGTGAGCAGTATTTTACAAAAAAACTTACTCCTGTGACTGATAATTGTGTAAAGAGATCTTTCTGCTGAAATAAAATGTAATACTTTATTGTTTATACAAAAATATTGCTCTGGTCATTTGGTAAAAGTATTAATTTGAATTAATAGAGACGAGACGAGACGTGCCAGTAACATATTTTTGAGAAAGTACTTACGAGATACAATAGAGTTTTTACACAGTGATTCTTTTTCAGTATGAGCAGTTTAATTAATAAAACAAAGTAGTTATTTATTGACTTTTCATTACAGACAGGGAAATGAAGGTACATTATTAAACTCATCAGTTGAATGCAAGCATATTTTTAAGGGAGAGAATAATTAATTTGTGCAATTTGATGAGAACTGTCAAAAAATTCGAAGATGAGATTATTCTCACAGATATATTCTCCCTTAATGGAGGAACAAATGGCTGTGTCCGGACCATCCAACTGGAATCGTATCCGAATCCAGGTATTTGACGGAAGGAGAACAGATTGGGGTAGATGAACCGTGAAAATTTCCCTTCTTTGACATTTGACATCATTGACGGACAACTTTTCAAGAGGTCGTTCATCAGACCGACTGTCCGAGGGAGATTTTGTTGTCAGTTGAGCAACCATAATTTGAACATTGTAAGTCCCTTCAGACTCGTTGAAGGGTCCCCAGAATCCTAGGCTCCACAAAATTATGGGCTTGTTTGTTCGAAATCTAAAATTATTATAATGAGTAAATAGAAGTGTTCTTAATTAATTTGTATTTAAATGATAAATTTAAAAAAAATTTAATTACAAGACAGAGTAGCCAATTCCACTGAAATTTTGTGACAATTTAGCTGACAAAATCCATCCTTCCACGTCCTTAAATTTCTTTTCCCTCAGCAACTCTTGCATCTTCTTCAAATGTGTCTCGTCAAACTTGGCCTATAAATTAGGAAAGACAATAATCTTTACTTTCAACTGCCCTTTTGGAAAATGTTTGAATCCTTTTGGATATGCCAACAGGAGTAGGCCATTACCTACCAAATTTCCTCTGCTCAAGGTACAAATTTTGGCATTGTCCTTTCCATGGTCCGGTTCCCCCAACTCGTCAAACATCAGGAAGTCTTGCATGATGTCCAAAATTTTTTATAAAAAAGACAATATTCTTTCAAATTGTTTAAAAGCAATTTAATAACTTCACAAATTGCACTGTACCAGATCCTTGCTAATTTTTCTAGTATTTAATGGATGAACTGACAACAACAAGTTTCCTGGACTCGTCTTCTGTGACCGAATTTTATCTTATCAGTGGGCAGTGATTAACACTTCCCCATATTATCTCAACAGTAAACAGTGTACAAACAAATGTGGGGCGAATAGTAAAATTGATCATCATGTCAAGGAGGTTAGGGTTGATTCTTATTTTGTCTCGATTGTCGTGCACAAGGGGAGACTTGGGATTTTTTCAAGAGACCCCTAAATATAAGAGCAGGAAATTATGTGTGATGAAATGATACACTGATAAAGGACTTCTTTTACCCTTTCATACATAAGGTACTTAAGCACATATTACAAGAGAACTAACCAATCTTTTGGGATCTACTCATATGATACTTGACTCATGAATGCCTTTCATTATCACCATACCAAACTCTGTATGTAAATACCTGATTGTACACGTTTAAAGGTGTGTATATTTTGGTGCATGGTGGTGGTGTAATTTCCATCAAATTCACCTAAAAGGATGAGTTAATTCAGAGATTAGGAAAAGAGTCATAAAAAGGCGAGCACGACAGGATGCAAGAAACGACAGGAAATTCCACTAGAAACTATACGAGAGAGAGAGAGTACAAACAAATATTATATTTGGTTGTCCCATCGTATCTGTCCTCAGATAAAAATTATCATGTGGGGAAACAAATTTTGCAAAACGTAGTGTAGTAAAAATATTGATAATAAAGTCACTCCATACATGTACTCTGTTTGAATAGAATAGGGAAAATTCATAGTGCAGATCAGTAAATATGAACTTGAGCCTTTTTCCAGTTATTATTTTCAGTGGATTTTTTCTGCAAACATATTTAGCTCATTAATATTCCTCTACGGCAAATTTCATATTATAAAATTCGGACTAGTCTAGTAGTCTGATATTGATTGGCAAAGATCAAAGAGAATTTAATATACTTAATGTTTATTTATATTAAGTACTCTTCGGTTAAGACAGTAAGTATGCATAAAGAGATGAGATGACTGTCCTCCATCAATATCAGTAACTGAATTCCACACATTTTGACGACAGGAAATAACGAGTTTCAAACTGCGGTCACATTGTTGTATCTACATATATATAGGTATATAACAATATGTGTGTAATGACAATAAAATAAGACATGTATTTCGTTTCTGTTTTTGAACACGAGACAAGGATGTGTCAAGTAATCGTCATTGATCCGTGTCGTGTGTCTTATGAAATGCTGTACATTTATACAGACATCTCTGTCTCTCTTTTTCTCGGGCCACTTTTGCACGTAGACAGTGTACCAGTCATCCATAAATTTTTTTTGCCAAAAAATTGGACTTTTGTTGGTTGGAAGGATGCGCATGATGGACTTGAATTGTTACTAGTAAGTATGTAGAAGATCGTTCGGCATGAACAGCATCAAAATGATTATTACATATACAGTACTACAAAGGTTGGGGATAAAAGAATAGTCTCAAATTGAGACTCTCAATTGAACAAAAATGGATGATGAAAGATGGGAAGGGTAACGGTACGGTCGTCATTGTCATTTTGAACAAAATGTGAGAGGATTATGAGAGAAGAATTTGCCAGACTTAGTCAATGGAGAATTATTGTGTGGTCAGTGTGTGTGGACGAGGACGGTGACCGTGGGATTCAGGGCAATAAGAAACAAAAGTCCTCCTGTGAATTGTTATTGGTCAGATCAAAGACAGACAGAGAGATAGGTGACAGTTTTTTCGGAACGATGACAGTGTCCTTGTCAACTTTAAAAAGATTTTTACAACGACAACAAAAACAAAATAATTACTTGGCGTGGTGTTTCTTATTATTCAACGTCGTCTTAATATTTATTTACTTTAAATATCAGCCAGACGAAGGGGATCCAGGTTTTGGAGAATCGTCATCGGATACTGAGGATGTACAGGACATTTTTGAGAAACAACGGGAACAGAGTGCAAGGAATGAGAAAGAGATTCAGAGATACTTCCATTTTTTCAATCTCCTCGGAGGAAAAGGGAGTGATGTGAAAATGTGAGTCATCATTATGAATGAGATTTGTTGGCTGATTTAAACAAAAAAATTTCAAATTATTTATTTTCAAATATCATATAGGTTGGAAAATTTATTGGAGAAAGAAGAGAGCAGTTACAAAGACTTGATTTGGAAGAGGACTGCTCGTTTGAAAAGTCTACTTGAAAATAGAGAAGAAAAATCTCCCAATTCAGTGAAAAGCAGGTGAAAGTCCAGCGAAAGCACACACACGTATATTTGCTTTTTATAATGATAGAATTTATTGGAATTTTTATTTATTCGGTAGAGATTTCAAACGACAGGATGGATTGACAGTGAATGTGGCAACGGTTGCCTGTGGCAGTAAAAGTACACTGGACGTGATGGTCATGCTTAAATCTGTTAGTTAAAATCTTGGAAATATGTTCGCATCCTTATGAATGACATTTGTACTCTATAATGATTTTATTCTTGTCGGCAGGTCGTCATGTTTAGTCGTGATGTTGATTTACACATAATCATTTTTGGGGACAGAATGCTACCATTATTGGCAGAAGGGGTAATTAAATTACCAATTGTAAACAAAAGGACATTTCAGTGAAAATTCAATCTTAATTTGAAAATTTGTCCTTCATTTTTTAAATCTAGATGTTGGAACTGAAATGGACGGTTAATAGACTTGGGTATGATTTCACCTATGAACTTTCCAATGTTTGGTTTCCCAGAGATCGTAATGAAGAATGGAAGCAAATGTATGCCTTGTGTGCCACTCAACGTCTATTCTTCCCAGTGGGTTAAACAAATTTTTTAGAAAAATGAAATTTTTAAATGATTTCATAACATTTATGATGTAATGTGATGTACATTTAATAGTCACTTCTTCCTCACATTGACTCACTGATTTATCTGGACGCGGATTCGATCCTTGTGTCAAACTTGACAAGTTTTTGGCAGCAATTTGGTAACGGTCATTATCCTAACAAAATAATTTTATATCTTATATTAATTTTATATGTTGTACATAGAGTAAAATCTGGTTTTATTACTGTTTTCCAGAAAAATTCAACTCCAGTCAAATTGCTGGTATTGCTCCAAATACGGAATGGCCAGGTAAATAAGTACTTTGTATCCCTGTAGTAATTAATTAATCAGTAACTATTTTTTTTCTTTAGCGAATGGATTCTACAATTTGTGGAGTCAGGTCCCTTACTATGGGAAAAGAGGGCTCAATGCTGGAATTCTCCTAATGAATTTGACGAAAATGAGATATTTTGATTTTGAAAACAAAGCCTTATCCACCTACACTCTCTACAAGGAGAAAATCCAAATGGCTGACCAAGATATTTTGAATATTCTCTTTGCAGCATTTCCTGGTAAGGTCAAAGTTCATTCTTGCTACGGCAATGGAATTAAAAATGAAAAGTGTCTAAAAATAAAATAATATAATTATCATTTCCAGAGAAATTGTACCTCCTTGACTGCACTTATAATTTTCTGTGGGCACATTGTGGCGAAGAAATTCGTACAAAAGAGAGAGTTTGTCTGAACGAGAACAACGAGGGGCCAATTTGCTTTTGTCATGCTTCCTCCAAAAATGGAATCCACGTTGTCCACGGGAATATGGGTAGTTTTCACAAACCCGACTATCCCCACTTCAAAAATCTTTATGTGGCCATGTCCAAGGTTAATATTGTAATTAAATTATTTTTCAATTAAAGCGACTGTCCGATTTAATTAGTATATGTATTTTGAAAATACTATTTTCACAGTTCAATTTGATCAGTGGTTCGTACTCAGAGCTCTTGGCAACTCTCATCAGTGAATACAACGAGCTGGATCGTCCTTGCTTTTCACTTACTGGAGAAAATTTATATGCTAATCTAAATACTTATTTGACAAATTTGAATTTGATAACCTAAACGTACAATGTATTCTCTTGAGTAACAGTTCAGTAGTCATTGTTCTATGTGGGTATGAAAATAAAAAAAGAATTTTTAAAAAAACGAAACTTTGAGCGGTCAGAAAATTTCTTTTGTCTCCCCTTCTGGAGAGGAGACCATGTATAAAAACTAAGTTTAATTGGAGGTTTTTCCTCCATTAATTTGGTGGTGTCAGGCAGTTGATTCGTGTACAGTTGCAATAGGGGATTATTGTTGACATGTTGATTTTTTGTTGTGATTAAATCCTTTGTCTTTTAAAATTTATGAGTACTTGGAATCATAATATGATCGCTTTCTATAGAAGTTTTTCATGATAAAATCTTATTCGCCCTCTTTGACTTTGTTGTCCACGAGAAAGTGTATATGAGAAATCCTTGCCACTGTAACTGGGGAAAGTGGTGAAAGTAAAATTTTTTAAAGGTCAAATGGGATCAATAATGATTTATGAATGTCCTAAAAGTACAAGATGCATGAGGAATGGGATTTCTCCGCAATGTTTTCTCTCTAATGATTCAGTCATGCAAAGTCCTCCGTCACACTCTTGCCTTTTCCGTACAATTTTGTACTTCATCCTTTAATAAAAACAAGCTGTCCGAGTTGAGAAATGAAAAAGTGGAAAGCAAAGGTCACCGGGAAGATATCTCAAGACTCATCAAAAAGTAAAAAAAACATTTCTCTTTACTAAAGAATTTTTAGTGGCTATCTATTATTTGATTAATCAATTTGGGTCTTTTTGTGTAAATCCAGTGTCGCAGGGTCTCGTGAATGACGAAGGAGGATTTCAGAGTGCTCAGAATTTTGGATCAAATGGAAATATGACGAGTGGATCAGGGACTGATGGTAGGATTGAGACTGTTGTGGACTGGTCCAATGTCGTTGGGAAATATCGGGTTCTGGTGGGGAAAGGTGAGTCAAATGCCGAACCCGGGTTAAATGAGACAAATAATGAACAGACGCTGACAGTTTGACAGGAGTGTAATTCGTTCCTCATAATAAAAAGTTTTCTTTTATTTTAATTCTTCGTCTACTAATGAATCATCATCATTGTGAATCGAGAGACTGTCATAATACTCTTATAGTTTTATCGTTATAATATAATATATATCATTTAACTTTGACTATATAATTTAATCCTAAGTACTTGTAATACTTAATCATTATTTTACAAGTATATGTACATTATGTGCAACGTTATTATAATATTTACTCACATATTTTCATTTCTTTGTCTATTTAACTTAGTAATTAAATAGTTGTCGGAATAACGAGTATAATACTTTTTAACAAAGGATAATTTAAAGCTTGCCTACAGTTCGAGAATTTGAAACACTCTCCAAATCAAGTCATTCACTTATGTACTTAAATACATGTAAATTTGTTACTTTTATTTCTATATTTATTGTACAATGACACTGAGTAATTATTTATTCATTAATATAATATAATATTTTAATAAATGGTTCATCCATCCCACGAAGTAAAAGTCAACGTTGTCCATCCAAGTCTCTCAATATCTTTTTAAAATTTTTGCATTTTACTTCATGTACATGTATTTTCCCTATAATAGTATTTAAGAACAGGTCAGCTACCTTGGGGGTCAGCTGGGGCACTCAAAGAATTTTCTCTCTATTCTTCCAAATCCACTCTGTACTCTTAATTATATGTATAATATATCTTCATGGATTGGATATCCCTTATTAAATGGACATATTGTTCATTTTCCTCTCAATTTAATTTTAACACGTCATCGTCCTCGTCAGGATCATTTATAATTAATTACTGTTACGTAAGTATCATTATACTAAAAAATTGAAATAATCAAAAGTTCTCGTCATCACAATCTCAATCAATCAATGAGATTAACATTAAATATGAACAAAGACGCAATCCTCATCATCATCATCATTTAGTTCCCTTTCCTACATAATAAGCTTTGAAGATTGACGATTTGTCATTAAGATACTCCTTCCTAAAAATGTAAATAATACGTTCTTACAACATTTTTCATCATCAGCATGTTTATCGTATTTGTTGACATTGACTAATTATTAACGTACGAATTACATGGAAGTTTTAAGTGACAAATGCTGATTAATTATTTCCCTTTTAAATATTATACTTGATCTTCTTCTCCTCTAGTCATACACACACACCCATCCCAGTCTAAAATATACATATCATATATATTGTGTATATAAGCATATAGTATGTTTAAAGGTTATGAAAAGGTTACAATTGTGTGTGTCGGTTATTTTTTTAAGGCGTAGAAAATAGAAGCATTATAGTGTATTTTTTTCTTGTGCTAAAACTTTCTCTCTCTTTCTCCACTTTCACAATTATTTCATTTTAGAGTAGTATAATTGTTAATCATCGACTGCATTAAACATCATATACGATTTCTTACAAGAGAATGTACTTTTTCAACCTTTAATTTAATTCATATAATTATGTGTGGAATAATGGGAACATGGAATACAAAGATGTAGGATCATGTGTGTGTGTGTGATTAATCGTTAATGCATTGAGAGAACAAAATCAAGTTACAAACCGGAAGGAATTTGCAACAAACTTTCCTACGTATTTTTATACTAACCAATGAGTAATTAGCCCATAAGTATGGACAAGGGGATTTCCAACGACGATGACCTGAAAAAATACAGTCGTGTGCACACTGAATCAACTTTGAGGAAGGAACAATACATAGTTATGTATTTCTGTATACTTTATGAAGGAGTTACAATGTACAAGTATAAAAAAAAGCTCATGTAAAGTTAGGGAATTTTCCAAAATAGTTAACTCCTCCGTCTCATCATCCCTCCTTATATCATCCATGGCATACAAAATTTGTAATGGTGATGATCCCTTCTTCCTCTCTGATATTAATACATGTTATATAATATTTTCTTAAAAAACTGTCTCTCCCCTCCAATAATTGTATCACGTCTCTCTCTCTCTCTGGTTCCCTTGAAAAAAATGAGTGGAGTTCAAAAAATAGGATATTATACTGACCTGAATGGCTGACACAAAAATTTACTGTTCATTATTCTATAATCTTTTCCGCTCTAATATTTGTCTATCATCTTTTTTTAAGGTTAGGAAGATTTAAGAAGGATTAACTGAACTCTTTTGTTAAGGCAATTCTATTCTCATATCCCTCTACATGTAAAGTCCATGAACGGTAGTTTAACTGTATGTGCGATCAATCAAAATATTGACATTGGCGAGTATAAAAAATTGCATCATCATTAATTCATCCTAGCTAATTAATTGTACGTTGTGGTTACAATTATTATGGTACTTTGGAATTTGAAATCCTACCTTCTGCTCTTTTAGTCTACAATTTATATAATAATATATATATATATATATATATCATGTTATCTTTATAATTGTCACATTTTAACCATAATTAATTATTTGGCTAATAATAGTTGAAGACATGAAGATTGAATATATATATATTATATCTTTTATGTACTGGTATAATTTAAAAAACAGTTGTACCCTACTAATTCATTCAACGGCATCATAATATGTATTTAAGTCATACTTTTCTCTTAAACTTTGGAAATATATAAGAGCTTGTGTGTGATGATGGCTACATTTCAAAAAAATTCTTTTACTGCATTTTTTCTCTCAAAAAGTCTTTGCGGTAGGCTCTACGTTATGTGCTCCCTACAAAAAGCCTTGTTGTAATTGTAAAGGTTATAAGGGTCGTTCAATAACAATTGTATGAATTCACCGTTCCATTAGTCAAAATACACAGAGCAACAACAACAGTAAACAACAACAATACCAACTTAGCCAGTCTAGTAGTATAACCAAAAAAGTTATCAAAATGATGGCAGATTGTGCAGCAACAGATTTAAGGGATAAATACATGGGATTTAAAATACTAAAGAGGGATAAGTAATATGCAAAAGTTAAATTATCCCACTCCCTTTCTCTTCTCTCACTATTTTTTTTGTAATCATAATATAAATATATATATTGACAGTCCATACTGTTTCAATTCAGGATCCACAGCTACAAAGGGAAGTGGTAAAAAAAATTCACAAAATGTATAACTGTTTTTTGTTTTTTATATCGTAAAATTTCCGATAATCTGTTCATGTTTATTAAAGGAAACTTGGAATTAAGTACTAGCATCATAAATTCGTTATAAAAATCTGAACAACCACAAATAATTCGCGTTATTTTTCCACTGACACATGAACAACAACAAAAAAAAAACTGAATTTGTAACCAGTTTGATGTATTAAAAAAGTAGTAACTTGTATATATATAACTTTATATAATCTATGTACTGTATTTTCATTAACAAATGGCTACAACAAACGATAATACTTACTATTTTTATTGTATGTACTGTATATTACATAAAACTAGATAAACCATTACTTAGTAATTGTCGGCAATGGGGTAATGTATATATACTCGTAAGTAAGACAATTACAAATACCAGGATACAGGAGTAGTAATGTAATGTATGGGTATATACTTTATAGTAAGGTTAAGCATTTTTTGAACAATTTATACTCCCTTTTCTCCCCTCTCTTTTTCTCTCTCTCTACTGTAGACAGAGAGGTTCTATTCATCTTCTTACTTTCAGTTTTTTTAAAAACTTCAGTACTATTTGCAATTTTATTTTCAATTCTTCCTCTTTGCTGCTGTAACGAACATTATCCATTTTGGGAAAATATTTCAAAATGATTCAAAATATGTATATTAGACAAAGGCTTTTATCCCTGGGACTTTCTCTCATCAAAGTAAAGAAATAGCAAGCACACACAAATGTATCTCTCATCAATAGGTATATAACCGTGGCAAGGACAGTGTATTAATCACACCTAGTTTTTTCTCTTGACTTCATATTGCAGCGTATATATTTAAAGGCAAAGCACATACAATGTTTTTAAAATATCTTATGAGTTGAGTCAACAACTTGACAATTTTGTATAGTATTCATTACTATAGTCATCAAGACAGGGCATACACACAGGACGAGGTTGCAAGGTTTAAATGTCCAGTGCAAAGCATTCTATTAAAATTATTATATACTGTTTAATCTGTAGACTACAAGAGAGATATTAGTTTTCTCCCTTACAGACAAATGATTACACAGATACAACATAATACATTGTGTATGGCAAAAGGAATGCTTGAGGGGAACGTTGGAACAAGTCCAATTCGTGTCCTCATGCATCCATGTATTAAATTCTTAATTGTAAGTCTTATATTTTTTGACCATAATTATTTAAAAAACACCACTTTATACTCGTAATGCAAGGGGAAAAAATAAAAGAAAATTTGAAATCAAAAGATTTTGTGTGTGCATGTGGAAGCTGTAAATAAATTTAAATGATCCCTACAACAGCAACAACAAAAGACAGTTCAACATTCTCCAAGAGTGAAATCAACAACAAAACTGTTTACAATCCATTACAAAAAAGAGTGAGAGGCACTGAGAGAACGAGAGAGAAAGAGAGAGGAGAAGGGACAACATATTATACAGAATGGTCATTTTCTATAATTAAGAAAATTTTAAATAGATCATAATTACTGATAAAGATACAACAGTATAGAGAGATAAAAATATTATTATTAGTATAAATAAATATTTTTGTTAGCAGCTGTAACTTTACTAGTAATAGATAGAAAAAAAGGGGGGTTGTTTTTCGGACTATTAAGCAACAACCAACTTTAAATGGGGTACAATGTGTATCACTTTATAACATAAGTTAATACTCGTAAAAGATGTAAAAATTCCTTGATTAAATTATACATGAGAGTACTTTCATAAAAAGTTAAAGTATAAATACAAAGATAAATCTTCTCTTTTTTTTTGAATAATATAAACTTAATTGTGTGATAGTAATAGTTTTTTGTTGAATTTTTTAACAAAAGTTAATGTATAGGATTGTGTGTGTGTGTTCATACATTTCTGATAAAGTAGAATATATATATATTATATATATACTTAGTGTATATAATAAAGTCTCTTTTTTAGAGAAACGAGAAGAGCGAGCAATAGGTATGGTACGCTAACACAATAATATTTTGGATAATTTAATATTATTATAGTAGACATTAGTTAACGGAACTGGTCAATCATCATCAAGACGAATATTGAAAACTCTCTTCCTTTCTCTCTAATTTTTGTCTGACTTTTTTTGTCTCTCACTCTTTGCACTTGGTGACAACAATATTGAGGAGGGGAAGGGGTTAATGTCTCCGAAGATTAGAACTGGCAGCCTCTTCTAGTGCTCTGACTTTCATTTCTCGATCACGCTGCCTGTAAAAAAAGCACATTCGAATTACTTCCAACTAAAAAGCTGTATAACCCATTTACTTACAAAACTCGGATCAAATAAACTAATTGGCTTCATTTTTGACGTCCCTGAACTGTCTGAAAATGATTCTTTACACTGATTCCTATTCTCATGACTCATGATCCATTTACACCTGACACTCTCGGTATGGCCAACCAAAGACAGCAGAGCGAACGTACAGAAGGAAAGACCAGGAACATAAGTACATTCAATATATATCTAAATTGCTAATTAACTGGCTGGAGAAACGTAATATACTGTCTGCAATTTACCAACTGAAAGTTGCTTTCTCGTGTAGTCCAAGTCAAATTCTCAATTTTTGCTAAACAAAAAATAGTCTACTCATAGGTTGTCTCACATAGGCAAAAATAATGTGCGTAAGTCATTCACATTTAACAATCGACACTAGCAATACAACAATAATTTCTGATCCAAATAAATATCTATGATGATTGACAAATAGTCAATTTTTGGGAATTTTCTCTTTTGAAAAAAATATATATTCATTACCATATTTTCATCAAGGAATTCAACAAACTACCATTTGAGAAAGCTCAAGAACAAGAACAACAAGAACAGACGTAGTTTCCTATAGCTTTAACTTTTAACAAAAACTGCTATATTATGTAAATATACATGTATATAAATTATTTCGTCATCATGTTAATCCACCTGAGATATTCCTGTTCTTGAGCTTGCGCTAGGAAAGAGGGATGTGGACCTAATCCGGGACCAGCAGGAGTTCCAGGATGTTGCGGGTAAGAACGTTCACGATCCATAAGGAGTTGTCGTTGTAGGGCTTCTTGGGCTGATAACTGCAAGTAAGAAACACACACATTCATTAAATAATGAACTAAATGACAAAAAAAACTATCTTCAGAAAGAATCAGGGAAATTCAATTAATAATATATCCCAAGTGGATCCAGATTATTGATAATAATGACTTACATGATGTGCGAGCTCTGGAGGATAAGGCCTTCCTAATATATCTGGGTGAAGACCTAGAACGTAAAAAAGTGTTGTAAAATTGTCAAATGGAATACAAGTTCGATTATCAAGTTCTTCACTATGCATCGAAAATAGCTAAAAACTAGAAATACCTAGAACAGCATCACGAGGGGGTATAAGCGTTGGACCTCTTGGGTAAGCCCCAAATGCTGGGTGTAGGAGTGGATCTAGAATTTTTTTTAATAATGTCATTCAACTAATTATCAACCAAAGGAAAACAGTCCTTTCCTTTATAACTCCACTTTTCCAAAAACAGCACTAATGAAATTACCAGCTAGCTGTAGACGCATATCCATAGCCAATCTTTCAGCTTGAAATCTCTCGGCTGTGAGAGCATCATTTTGCATTTGTATCCCCATTGAAGTTGGAATACCTTCAGAGTTGATAAAAACACAATCAAGTTAAAAATATAAGTAGGTAAATAATTATGATAGTTTAATTTGAATAATTTTAATTTTACTCACCAAGTCTTTCTAGCCGTTCTCTTTCAAGTTGACTCAAGGATTGGGGTCCAGGAGAGGCGTAAAGGCCAAAAGATGACTGATGCAAGCCTCCAAGTCCTGGACCAGAAGGACCCATACCCGGAAAACGACGATGAGCATCCAGCCAATGAGGATCTAGAGGATTAGGCATACGAGGTGGGCCACCTTGTGGACCGCCAGGGCCACCTGGTCCTCTCAAAAATTCTTCTTTAAGCCTGTCAGATAATTCTCTCTCCCGTATTTCCCTGATCTCCCGTTCCCTCTTCTCAAATGCTTCGATCTCTAACCTTTCCCTCGCCGCGGCCCCATACAGTCCCATTTGGTAAGACTGTAAACAAAACAACAATAAAGTTTATATTCACACACGCCTTATTATGTATTCTGGACAATTATCCAGAATATGTAATAATATTACAGTAATATATATATTTGTATTCAATTACCGGTCCAAGCATTTGTTCCAGAGGATGTGGGGGTATCATGCCACTTGGCCCAGGTCGAAGACCACCAGGAGAAAATCCAGTATGAGGTCTTGCATACTCGCTCAGAGTTCTCAAGGCGGGAGTGTCACCAAACCCACCAGGTCTTGGTGTCTGTAAATTATTCAAAGAAAAAATGTCGTTAAAAATTTGTGTATAGTTAAATTGACTAGATAATATTTTTTTGAAAGGACGTCTTACAAATCGATCATATGGTGAGTTGACCATGGAGGGGTCCATCATTCCTGGAGGTCCACCCATTGCACCACCACCACTAGAACTTCCCGGTTTGGGTGTTTCTCTCTTGGAATTGTTTTCAGGCGTTGCAACTTGTTTCCTTGCTTGAGCTGCTCGTTCCCTCTCTTCCCTTTCCTTCTCGGCCTGTTTCCTAAGTCTTTCTTCCCGTTTCCGGGCTAATTTAGAGTCAGGGACAGGTTTGAATGTCAAGTCTGTACGCGCACAAGAATTGAAATCTCCACGGTTCCAATGACGTAGAAAGATTGCACTCTGACTTCGATGGCACTCTGAATCCTCAACTTTGGGTTCAGGGCTAGGTCCTCGTGGAATGCCATGAGGACTGGGAGTATCCTCGGGTTCATCATTGTCTTGAGCTTGCATATCATGATTATCCACCAAAGAACTATCTTGATGAGACTGTTGAGAAGGTGGGTGCATTCTACCGTGATGACCGCCATGCATCAGTCCACTAGTATTGTTACTGACACCACTCACATCCGCTCTGTTAGAACTGGACGAGTGTTTACTGGAACTTGTACTGTTCGGTTTGGAACTTCCATGATGATGATGATTATGGCTGTGGGAGGAGGACTCGTGATGAGACGCTGACATTTTACCACTCTGTTGGGATGACTGACTTGGTGGTACGGGTTGATTTGACAGGGCACCATTATTATTTGTTGCTGGAGAAGGCGGCCGCCCACCCATGGAACGTGGAGGCGGTTGTTGAGGTGGCGGGGCATAATGTGGAAATGGATAAGGTGTGAAATAAGGACTGTAAGGGTAGTGATGGTACAGGGGATGAGGATGTACATGGCCATGTGCGTGTGGATGAAATGCTGTAAAAAAATTATATCAGTAAAATTATTATAACAAAATTTTAAAATAATAATACCATTATAAAAAAATAAACATCGATTGATATTTTCTTTGTACCTGGAGGAAAGGGACCACCGGTTGGTGGTAAATGAATATTTGGATGAGGTATAGGTCCAATTGGTCCAGCCGGGGTTGTCGTCGTATTTTCTGAGGGAACATTCTTTGCGTCTCTTAGCCCATATGTGACACCAGCAGAGCCCATTGACATGACACCCGGTTGATTTGCTAAGGGTGGAGGAGGTCCACTTATACTAGCATTCAATTTTTGACTTTGATCTAAATTAGGAGAGGATTTACTGGATCTACCATCCCGCTCCTTGTCCCTCGAATCCCTCATCTCTCGATCCCGGTCCTTGTCCCTTTGATCCCTACTCTCCCGTTCTCGCCCACGTTCCCTCGAGTCCCTCGGTTCTCTCTGTTCTTTCTCACCCATACTATCTCTATCACCAGAGTCTCGTTTTAGTTTGTCAGAGATGGGACCTGGATACGGGGATATTGAAGATGTCGAGGTTGGGGTAGAGGTGACACTCGTTAGGGGACCTGTTGAGGATAGATTTGGTGCATCATAATTTGGATGATAGCCCGGCACTTTGACTTCCCGTAATGATTGTAATGGATTTGGTATGAGGTCGGGTCTGAAAATAAAAAAGATAGGAACATGTACATTATATTGATCTGGAAGAATTTATGGTAGTAACAACAGACAATATCCCTAAATAATTACTAGTAAAAAGAAATGTTTAATAAACAGTGAAGCATTTTAAGCGTGAACATACTTGAGTTCCATCCCAGCTCCGACAGGAACAATTGGGTCGGGAAGGCCCATGGGAATGGGAATCCCGTGAGGATAAAATCTTGCCATTGGACTAAAAAAATAAAGTTTTTTTGTTAAGAAAAAAATTGTAGGAATACTAATTAGCATCATTTGAACACACGGTTCAAAATAAATATAATCCTTTATGACATCAAAAAAGTGAAATGAAACTCGTTCACGTTTACTCACCTAGTAGGATAGCGAGATGACTCAGATAAAGGCATATTGGTCTCATCTCGTAAACCTGGAGGTGGGGGGAGGGACTGATGTAAGTGTGGATGAGTCCCCAGTCCACCATGTGAATTTTGTTGTGACGGATGATGATGGTTTGGTCCGGGGATGGAGGCAGAGGAAATGACTGCGTCCGCTGTTGAGGATGGGAGGGATGTCACGACGGAAGAATGCGTGTGTTGCAATATACTGTGTTGAAGGGTATGGGGAGAACTTTTGGGGACAGGCACAATGAAACCAGGGTGATGACCATGAAGATGATGAGGATGTAATGGAACGTCTCGTTGTTCCAAGCTCATTGCACTAGCGGGATTATTATTAGGAATTAGTCCAGGGACAGGGCCTATATTGAGGGAACCCATTGGAAGTGGACCAGACATACTACTAATATTAGCAAGATTTGCAGCACCATCTGGAATATTTGAGCCAATTGTGGGTTTGAGATCTTCCACTGGACTGGATCTGTAATTAAATATTATATTTATTGATTAAAATCCCCTTTCCAACAGGTTGAATGATCACATTCAATTATTGATTATGGACATTAGACTACAACCAAATTTTTCTAGCAAAAAAATATACACTGGACAAAGAAAAATAAAAAAATAATAAAGAGTTTGCAGTCAATATCCATGAGTCAACACTGTCAAGATGATCAGACACAGGAAGTAAAGCTAGACACCTTCTAGGTATTGACCTTGGTCGTTCCACTGGAGACATTAGAGATTTCTCATCTTTAATTTTAATTAAGGGATGACTGGGTTCTTCCTCATTTCCACGGCCCATTGGTAATCGAGGCATCTGGAGATGAAGTTCACCCATCATTGGTCGGTGGGACAAGTTCATTGAGGACATTGGCATACTATTATTTGGCAGTGACTGCAGGGACGAGGAAAATTCATCCTTAAATTCCGGTTTAAGTAGACAAACACCCTTCTTGTCATCCTCAGGAGACACAATGTCACTCTTAACTGAGGGAGAGTTTGTCCGAAGGTGATTCGCACCAATATTATTACTATCACTCACACTCTCTATACTGTGTCCAACTGGTTTAATGTCACGTGGTGAGGAGGGTCCATGTGTGTCCATCTTACTATCTGGCACATTTCCTGTTACACAGAATGGGGATTGGGCAGTCTCGGCGGAGGAAGGTAAATTATTCACACCCACAACAAGTGTGGATTTAGTGTCTTCTTGTACAGTTTTATTATCACTTGACGACGGGGGTGAGTCCGTATTCACTAATGACGATGAATTCACGGCCACAGCACTCAATCCATTCAAATTCGTATTATTATTACTACTAGAATCCAAATGTTGTTTAGTCACATTAACTGGTGGCACAATTAAACCCACTTGTTGAGCATTGTCTCTATCATGCAAGGCAGGAATTTCAGTAAAATTTCGTGATTGAACATTATCCTCTGTGACTGCATCAAAAGCAGTCGTCGAATTTGTCGTACTTGAAAGTATATTCACTGGCGGAGTGTCACTTTGAACTGAGGGGGGAACATCCAGGGGCACGGGACACATTTCACCTCCTAGCTCGTTGGGTCTCTTTGCTTCTGGGACGACGAGCCGAGTCGAGCCCAAGACAGGACTCTCTGAACCCGTCTGACTTGTGTCCATTGGGACAATAGCCAGTGGTTCATTTTCAGGGGATGGGGAGGACGCTCTTGATGGAGACCTTGAGCTTGAGTTTTCATTGTCAATTGTTTCTTCGTTGTCATTATCCAAGTCATTTGTCTCATTCTCATCGTCCAGAGAACTTGCCACGGAGCTTCCAGAGGGACTCTGTTCAACAACAATGAAGAAAAAACAAGAATTAGTTTTATTCTCTCAGCATTTAGTAAATTATTATTGTAGTGGAAAAAAAATTCTACCTCTGGTCTGTCATCTTTCTGCTTCTTCCTCTTGGAAGCCTTATCACCTTCACCAGCACCCTTTCCTCGCTGAAAATAAGCAGACAATTTTTAAAATTCACATTACTATCACAAATCTTGTTTTTTGTTTAATTGCAATCAACAATTAATTTTACCTTGCGCGCTCTCGGTGCTGGACTCGCGGCATTGGACTGCAAATGAGAGTAAAAATAAACAAAAAATTATAAAATTACAATTCAATATACAGTCAGTTATAAATTATTGTCAAATATTGTGACACACGCGATCCACGTTGATGTCATCCTCCCACTCTGTCCGAATATAATCTTACAGCAAGATTACATAATATCAAAATCACACGCACACAAATGACAGTTTTTATGTTCTGAACAATGTCACTGTACTTTGTCACACATACCCTACACACTTTGTCAAAACACATGTCCGTCCTTCCTCTTTACCAAATAGAATACAAATGACCACACAAAAGGAGGAAATTACAAACCCTCGACTTGTCGACGACAATAGAGTCGTTGACTTTGTGAATGGGTCGCGTGGTCACATTGGGTGTCATAGTTGAGACAGGATTTGTCACCGCTCCTCTCTGTGAATCCCATTTGACTTGAACCAACATTATTTACAGCAAATAACGAAGGTGATCCCTTTTACTACGTCTCCTTTCCCTTCAACAACTCAACACACTATTATTATTGTAGTAGTAGTAGTAGAAGAAGGAGATGAAGTTTTAGTAGAGAGTGAGAGTCGGAGCACATGTGATCAAAGAGCAAAAGTTTTCAACTCGGAAAGTGTCTCAACATATTTCTTTCTCTTCTTCTTCTTTTCACTCTCTCTCCTCCTCTCCCTTCTTCCCCTCTCAACGGATACTCGCAATGAAATTATTTCACGTAAATATCCTTCTTCTCATTCCCAAGCTTCCACAATAACTCTCCCCTCCACATCTTTCCCTCTTCATCTACTCCTCTCCCACTATACCTCTTCTTGTGATACAGTAGCTTCACTATGTACATCTTTGATGTACAAGTACTCGAGAAAACATATAGAGAGAAAAGAGACAACCTCAGCCAACAAATAACTTTTGCCTCCTCTCAACTCAACCATCTTGTCACGTTTATTATTGCTATCTAGTGCTATTATGACAGCCACTGTTTCGCCTTGTTCCGTGAAAAGAGCAGCACAACACAACAACACTACAAGCGCACATCAACTCTAACATCTTCTCCACTCAGTCAAACTCAACTCTTGAGTAAAAGAGGAGGCAGAGGACATGGAGGAGACGCGTGAGGAGAGAGAGACCAAACCAAAGAATTATAATCCTGTCGTCTTTTCATTCCATACGATCCTTATACCCTACACCCCATCCTTATACATACATATCTCAACTACCCACCACGATTCTGTGTGTACACTAAACACGGAGACGTTATATGAAACTGTACATACACAATACTTGCACCTACAAGACAAATAGAATCTACACAATGGTTAAAAAAAATAAAAACATCCACATCCACAATGGGAGGGGAAGTAGAGAAAAGCAATATGTCGTCGTCTTTTTCAAAACAACAAGAAATACTAC
>WJFB01001293.1:0-34035 GCA_009870185.1 Pygmarrhopalites habei
TTTTCTTTGGCTACACCCGGATATGATTTTCAGGAAATAATTCGAAAAACTACAAAAGTTATTTCACTTGAAAGTTGTGCCCTTTACTTAGGCCCTCCCTGTACTTCGTCTTCCTCTTCTCCAAGTATACCAAGTTACAAGAGAAATACTAATCCTCCTTCCTTTAGGATTCTTTAATTGAGTATAAAATGATGTATGATTTGACCCACACAAAACTCTCTCCCTGTCTCTCGCCAGTATAATCTATTGTACAGTTTCACTCGAGTCAAGTCTCTCTCTTCCCCTTTGAGTTCCTGGGAGAAAAAAATGATGTAATACTGGACTTTCATTCAAAAAAAATATACAAATTATGTTGAGATAAAACTCGTGAATCATATTTTATGTACATTTTATACAAATTTTAATGTAAATTTGGAGATAGACAAACCTACTTGTATAAATTATATATTAAAGAAAATAAATAATTGCATTTATCTCCCTCTTCTCTTCTGCCACTTTTTTTCTATTTCATATTACATTACATATCATACATAACATATCATAATCTACTTTAAAATTTCTCTATTCGGTCAAGTTAGCACACAAAATATTGACAGGAGACAAAAGTCAAAGTCAAAAATCTACTTCACATTCTCCTTTTTTTGTAATATGGAGAAAAAAAACATTTTATTCTCAAGAACCTACTCGTGTACAATTTTTAGATATTAATTTCTCCTCGTGGGAAAGAAATTATACATGTTTGTGAGAAAAAAGGCTAAAATAATGGGAAGAATTCGCGTGGAATGCATGGAAAACTATATTAAGACATATTCGTGACTATCAGTCTTTGAGGATCTTCAAGAGCTTTTTCTCTCGTTGGTAATTCAAGGTAAATTGGGACAGGAGAGTTATAATATTATAGTGCCATATAGTTTTCTTTTGAGTGTGCCTTACAGTTGAGAAGTATACATTGATTTTTTCCTGGTTACCTGGATACCACTCAAAGCACAACAACGACAAGAGGACCCCAGTCTGTTCCAGACGGAAAGGCTAGTGGTGTGGGTCGTGTGGGAACTTACTTGTATTTTTAGTGCAAATTTCACATTCGTTATGGACAGACTTGAATTTCCAACTCATCATCATTCTCATCGTCGTGTGAGACTAGTCGTGTCACGCAAGCACAGCTCCGAGTGTTATTCACAAGAAGAAATAGAAGAAGTGCAGTCAGAAATAATTTGGGTCATGCAACCGACTCTGCCGAAGTTTGAGAATAGTCAATCCCCCGGTTTGTGTCAAAAGTGTTGAATTTGATTCGAAATTTTCTCAATCCTTGTAAAAGAATTATGTAAAAATTTGTGATACAACTCATCACAGTGAAACAACTGTTCAAAATATTTTGGAATTACAGGAATTATTTTAAAATCTGCATAACTGCCATTTCGAACAGAAATTAAAAGAATGTGAAACGGAATTGTGAATTTCATATTTTAAAAAAGATGGGTTCAATTAAGTGGAAAGTTCTAAAAATGATGAAAGCGAAATAAAAATGAACAGTAAGTGAGACGACATCCCAAAAAAATTTTTTTGTACATTGCTTAGTGGAATTGATAATAATACACAGCCTTTTCAATGGTGATGATGAATCGTTATAAAACTCTTGGCCCGTTGGGAGATGGTACTTACGGGGAGGTAAGAGAGAAAATTATATACAGTTTAAATCACAAATAAATCAATTTATATTTTGTGGAGAAAGTTTGGGGGGAAATATTTGGAGTATTTTGACTTGAAGACGTCAGCACACGAAAGACATGTACCCTTTTTCTGTAGTTAATGTATTAACTCAACATAATCACTATAATTCAATAAGAGTCTCCCTTAATTGAGGGGTGTAGTATTTTGTGGACAAATTTTAGAAAGAAAGGCTCCAAGAGCTATGGCTGGACTATAGACTGTACTACATATGTGTAGTCTTAAATTGGTTGGTAGCCTCAATGATAATACATGAAAGAATTAAGTACAAGTATCATCTGATAGTGGACACGAACAAAATGGAACATTAATTTAACTGGAGTTTTATGTATGCCCTTAATAGCAAACCCGCACAATTACCTGTAAGAGAAAACTCAGCAGAGAAGAGAAAGAGAATTTTCTCCAGTGATTCTCTTTCTCTTCTTGAGAAAATTATGGATTGTACTTTCTTTGCCCTATCGTCGTCATTATAATGTACAATCAAAATTAAGTCTATTTTTGTTCAATAGAATTACCCCTCAACTAAAGTGGTTGTGTATTATTTGTGCTACCATAATAATTAATAATTATTATCCTAATAACAAGTCACATGTCGTCAAAAGATGTGAAATGATTAATGAGACTTATGAGTTTTCGTCGATTATTGTCCTATCCCCCTTCCACTCGACGACAATTTTTCTCACCGATTCTGATGAGGGGTTCTTTTTTTCCTTTTCAGGTTCTTCTAGGCCAAAGAATAGATACTGGGGAGAAAGTTGCCATCAAAAGGTACATCAAAAGATTCTAATCATAATTTTTGATAGGTCTAATCAAAATATTATGACCCTGTAACTTTTGTCAAGGACTCCACGAGTCCTCGACTAGTTGCTAACAAAACCATGTTGAGTGAGTGAGTGTGAGTGAGTGTGTGTGACTGATCAAAATCCTTTCTTGTTTTAATTTCTTTTTTCTCTGGATATTGATGAATGGTTTGATATGACGCGTGGTGCAGATGCAGATATTTAAAATGTTTCACATTCCTTCCAGTTGGAAAATTTTAAAAAATATATTAAAGGATTTTGAAGCATAAAGTTAGTACTTATGCTACATCTGAAATGGAAGTTTTTACGAATATAAAATCGAACTATTTTTCTGAACTAAATTAATTTTTTTCTTCCCTACTTGATCAAAATACTGTCTTTTGCCCGAATGTCGTTTTTAAAAAGACAAAAACGTGAAGACAAATGAGCAATTCCAGATTGGCACAATTTATTTTAAGTTATGAAAGAGCAATGAAATTAATTGAAAATTTTTCACATCACAGGATGAAGAAGAAGTACACAACCTGGGACGAAGCCATGAGTCTTCGAGAAGTGAAGGTAAAGTTCCACCACTTTACACACATTATGTATTACCTAAAAGTTGAATAATATCCCAGCCATTAATAGTCAGTATAGCATTTATAGGTTTCAAAGCCCTCCTAATTCCGTATATCCTTGACCGTTTAATCGCCCTAAAATCATTTCGCTGTCAAGTAGCGTAAAGTGGGAGGGAGGATTGACAAGACACATGCTTTACTTATGCCATGATAACCCTTCATTCGACATTGCATGAATTACGATCTTGACCTACCTACACTGACGCCTCTCTCTTTCTCCCTCTCTCCATACTGTGTACACTTCCCTGAATTATACATTTTTTGTCCAGTCCGAAAAATCGGACTGACTACCTTCACACACACACACACACACTACTGACCTTCATCAAAAAAACGATATAACGAAACGTTCTTGTTCATCTTGAAGACATGGAACCTCCTTTTGATATTGACACGACTATACATACGTGTGTGTCTGACTTTGCTACGCTCATCGAACAATACCATTTTCGTATTTAACTTCAATCCAACTGTTTAAATAGAGAGATGGGCGTTCCTTGTTGTGTTTCGTAGGGTATACAGATTACTGTGTATATATGACTCGAGTTTCCCTTTCTCTCCTCTCACACCCTGGACAATGACAAAAGAAAACTGAACATGCTACTCCTCACCCATAGACACACTAATCTAATGTTCCAAATGGACATAAAGGGGAAAGTATTGTACCGTGTATTGTTTTTTAAAAAAAAGTCGAGACACTTCGAAATGACTTTCCCAATCCAATCACACACGATACAATATCTAAATTATTCGGGTTATTGTACTTTTTCCCCATCCTTTTATTTTCCTTTGACACATACAAAATTGGTTGTCCATGTCCCTCTCCTAGTATTGTTGTGGGAAAGGTGTTTGAGATGTGCCTGGTGGGGAAGAGTACTAGAGAGAGAGAGGATATTTATATTTATTTCTCTTCTCACCTTTCACCGTACTGACTGACAGCTAAAATATGATGTGTATCGAACAAATAGACATGTTCCCTCCCTCCCGCTTTCTTTCCCTTTCCCTTCCCTTTAGAAAATAAGATACAAGAGGAAATAATCAAATGAAAATAACTTTTTTTCTCCCTTTCTCTTTTATTCTTCTCCAGTCACTCAAAAAGTTGAGTCATGCGAACGTGGTGAAGCTCAAAGAAGTGATTCGAGAGAATGACACACTGTACTTCGTTTTTGAGTATATGAAGGAGAATCTTTACCAACTCATGAAAAGCCGATACGAACGCGGGTAACCAAAGTTTAATGACACACATGTACTTGTATATAACTCTAATATTTTGCACCTATGCGTATATCCTTGTCATACTGTACATATATGTATGAGTCATGATTCGTATCACACACACACAAACCAACCAACCACACCACAGCCCCCGTTCCAAGTACAATCATAAATAAATTGCCAACCAAACAAATACAACACACGCATAACATACCAAGGCAGGCGTATATTGTACAGGAGAACTGACGCCATCGTCTTATTAAATTTTAGTACAGTAACACAAACTCCCTATATTGTATGTAGTGTAAAAGTATACATCTATGTAGCCATGTCACCTCCCTTCTATTCCAAAGCAAAAAAATATCATATGTGTCCACCTTTTTTTATACATATAGGCATGTTATATTACAAATCCTTTCTTGTAATATACAAATTATAATATTTTTTCCTGGTTCCATTCATTCCCATAAATAAATAGACCAAAAATGTATGTACTGTGAATATGAGCAGTCTCGTCGTTTACCACCGTTTATGTACCTCCTTGTCCCCGTTGTTTGTGTCCAAATTGCCTCCACACTGAATTGTCACCATGGAATCCTCCACAAATCCGACGACGACTACTTTCACTCAGCTTCTTGCACAAGAAAATGTGAGAAAGGGAGCGAGAGAGAAAAAAATGAATAAATGGGTCAAAAGCCATTGTCATCCAGAAGAATAATTTTGATGTTTTATTTAGAATTTAATATTGTCAACTCTTCAATTCTCTCTCTATCTCCCTTCCAAAGAGAGAGATAAAACTTTATTGTCACTGCTACCAAATGTAGTTGGCCAAGGCTGACCCAGTAATACAGACAAAATGATTTACTATAATTTAAAGTGTATTTTAACTAGAAAGTTGTTCACTTCCGTTTGTTGTTGTAAATATGATAGTCCCAACATTTCAACGTTATTTAAATTTAATCGTTGCTGTAGATCAGGGATACAGGGTTCATAAATGGATTTCTTTTCTTCATTGACTTCCATTGGCTGATCTACACTTCTTTCAAATCGGATGGTTGGGTCGATCACCACTGCGTCTCTGGTTTTGGGGTTGACCAGGATGATGTCGGTCCTTCTGTTGTTCTCAGTGGCGTCGACACAATGGAGTTCTTGGATGACGTCCCATCCTGGATGACTTTTCTCCAGAGCCTCAGCGATGATTACTTGAACTTGATAGTGACGGAGGTTGATGAGCAGCTTTCCGTGGTCACATTCACCAAGAATATGGGCGAGGGTTTCAATCTTACTGCAGTATCTGCAGTAGACATCTTGGTTATAACCTGACGGCGGAAATCTGGCATTGGTCACTTCTCCATTCATTTTAATCATTGTAGTTCGTTCTCCAGCAGATAGCCTTTCCATGTCATACATTAGTTTGTTGTATTTTGGCTGCTCTTTGAATAAGATGGCTCCTTTCCCCCTGGATTTGTAGGTGGTTGTCCAGTCATCAAATTCTCGTTCTCTCATATGATCTCTGAGTTTTCTAGATTTTTTCCCAGCGTAGTCATTGAGTTGTTGTCTGAATGAGAGGGGGATATGGAGTTAGTTGAAACACTTCGCTATATCTAATTTCAAATCTTTACAGAAGTTTATGATGGGGTCATTCATTTTCTGTAGGATGAGGGTAGTGTTGAAGTTTTGGATATAGGCCTAATTTATCACAATTTCCTTGTGTAAAGAGACACAGATTATCTACCCACACATGCACATGCCGCTCATGCTTTCTCCGTTTTTTAATTTCCTGTTCGAAATTTAGCGATCCAATCTACTAACATACATTGACACGTATGCAACACACACACAAGTACACACCTGTGCATTGGTCAATGCTCGGTCAATGAAATGTAACTGGGACATGCACTCGAACATCATTTTTTCATGTCATAAACATCCAATTTGTTTTTCTGATCGTATAGAGAAAAGGTCTTCCCCGAGGAAATGATACAAAATATGATGTACCAAGTTCTACAGGGTCTAGCATTTATGCACAAACACGGGTTTTTCCATCGGGATATGAAACCTGAGGTAATTGAAGACTACATCACGAAAAGCGTTGCAAATTGTCAATTAAATTATTCTAAATTCGGTGAAAATTATAACCATTGCGATTTTTATTTTTTTAATGAAACCTCAGAACCGTGAGAACAAATTCATTTATTTATATAATTAATTGATTATTAATTGTAAGAATTCTTTACTCATTTTATATCTATTTGTAAAAATGTGAATAGTCCTGTGTATGGGACCAGACCTCATCAAAATCGGGGATTTTGGGTTAGCGAGAGAAATCAGATCCATGCCGCCGTACACGGAATATGTCTCAACCAGATGGTAAAAATTAACATTTTCTTTCTCTCCTTCTGTCTATAAATAAAATCTATTTTTAATTTATGAATATAAAAGTTGATATAATTAAATAGAAGCATTGTATTGTCAGTCTACCTACTTACAACCGATTAGTTGAACCATGGCCTTTTTCTACTCAATTATTTTAATGCGTTTGACATATAAAAAAGGGATGATTTTATTATGTAATTAATTACATGAGGAGATTAAAGAACGACTTTGAATGGCACAGTTGGACTCGGAACAAATATAACTAATGGTATAAATGGATGGTATTAGCATGATGGATTCGGGATAAAATGATGTAATGTCGACATTTTCCTGTGACTAGAAAGAGGGAGAGGGTGAGAGAGAGAGAGAGGATATCAATCGATACACACATTTATTTGTCAATGTCAATGAAAATGTTTTTTTGTACCGCAACACAAGGCACAGAATTCAATAGAGGAGAAAAGGATTGGGGTTAGAGATTGAAATTACCAAGTTGTAGCTTTTCTTTTGACATGATTGTTGTACTCACCCAGTCCATACACACACACACACACTTTTGAACGTCTTTACTTTCTCTCTCCGGAGAAGTACTTGAGTAATACTTTTATAAAATATTGACAAAATGGAGATCGATACATTTGTGTAGTCGGGGATGATGCAATTGCAACTTTCTGTACCCCCACATAACACAATATACTACTCTACTACACACACACACAACACCACTGGACTGATCGTGGGTTGAAAGAAGGAGGAACCTGTCAAAGGGGTCGAAGAGAGAGAAAAAAATAGAGGAAATTCATGTATAATTCACATAATACATGCCGTGTGTGTGTTCTTCTTCTTCTCCTGTACGTATGAATCATACCACACAAATTTACTGGACGTGCACTTATTTACGTCAGTCTCTAAACCTCTTGGGAGTATGGGAGGAACATCTCCAATTTTATTGGCATGATGTATGTATGTGTGTATCATCTGAATAGTGGAAAAGACTTGACAAAAGGCAGGATATTTGCACAGCTGAGTTTATTCATTATTATTTTATTTTTTTGAAAAAAGGAACATAAATTTTTCCTTAATTCTCTTTGCACTTGAAATGTATTATTATGATTGTCAGCCAAGTAGGGAGTATGAGGAATGGACAGGGAAAGAGGAAAAATAAAACGCAAAGGAGTAATTAATCACCTTTTGAAGGTGAAAATCCAATGGCGCTAGTGCAAGCAACAATTGTAATGACAATAATTAAAAATGTAATTTCAGGTATCGTGCACCGGAAGTTTTGTTGAGAGCAACATTTTATAGTAGTCCAATTGACATTTGGGCCGTTGGATGTGAGAATTTTAATAAATTTTATATTCACATGTCACAATATTACGTGTAATATTTTTTCTTTAATACTAAAATTATATTTTTAATTTTTTTACTAGGTATCATGGCAGAGCTATTTACGTAATTCAAGAAATAATGCATAATACCCCAATTTTGACCTTGAATACTCACCAAGAAGTCATGCAAAACAATTATAGTGTGTAATTATTTCCTGAGAGTAATTTCCTTGTGAATGTAATTTCCCAGATTCCGACCTCTCTTCCCAGGGACCAGTGAGGTAGATCAAATTTTTAAAACATGTTCTATTCTCGGGACTCCGGACAGTGTAAGTAAAGAGTAGCTTTTGAATTTATTTTAATGTCTCTATCTATCTATATTAATTAAGTGACAGAATTATACACTCTCATTTATTCGGTCTTATGAAACACTCAAGTCCTTGACTATTTTTAATGTGTGTACTTTTTCCCCCAAATTTATCTTTTAATCTGATATGCACTACAGACGGAGTGGCCTGAAGCCTACACATTAGCCAAACAAATGAAGTTCAGATTCCCTGTAAGTATCTTGTATTTATTATATCGTCTTGTTTATTCAAAATTTGTACCGTAAAACTCGTCCACAGTGTGCTAATTCTTTTCTTACATGTGCAACGCTCACGATGACATAGACATTTGAACCAACTCCACTCCACAAACTCATACCAAATGCCAGTAAGGAAGCCATTTACATAATAGAAGACATGTTACGATGGAATCCTAAACATCGACCAACAGCCAACCAATGTCTCAGGTAAATAAAATTTTACCTTACCCTTACCAGTAGAAAAGATAAAGAGTTGCAGATAATTGCCCTTATCACAGTGTCACAGCCAGGGTCTTTCCATCATCAATTATGAGCACAAAATTTCCCCGAAATTGACTCAGACAACATGTACTGTATAAATAGAATACAAAATGAACAGCTCCCTCCCCTTTGTTTTGAATTAATCTTACTTTTGTCAACATTATTTTCTTTGACGCTCTTTCCACCCACTTTCCAATCCTTTGTATTGGCAAGAGAAAGCTTAGAGAAAGGACTTGTGATGACGAAAGTCCCCAAAGGTGTGAATTTACACCGTTTTTCTCTCTCTCGTGCGTCAGTTATGTGTGCCAACACGCATGTACGCTGGGAATATTGTTGCCAACTAATGGCAAGGACATTGACTTTTTTATGAAGATAGAAGAGACAGTTACTTAAATGCGAGTAATTAAATGAGAAGAGAGAGAGAGAAACAGTAGAGCGGTCATGGACATTCTAAAATTATTCGTCAAAGTACTCATCAAAATTGGCAGTTTCGACAATATTTAATGGTGGACCTTATTTATATTAAAATATTTATATTAGAATGAACATTAGATATATCTACATATACGTTGGGAGAGGATAAGGCTACATAGTTCGACGTAAAGGAAAAAGATACGCATACGAAGTCTATAGCATTAAATCATGAAAACGATGATGATTTGTAATTATCCAGTAATGGAAATTAGGTACGCAAATAATGCTCTACCCATATTTAGTATGTACGTTCGTATGTATCGAACGGACAGGCGAAGGGAAAAACCTTCCTTGCTTTCATACATATTTTATTTATGTGTATACAATATTTAATAATTCACCGATTATGCGATTATACCACAGGCGGTCATTTAATTATTGTTCGTAACCTTGAGCTGGCATTTTGATGGCCAGACGACTCTGCCTACGACATCAACTTTTTTTTCGGGGAGGAGAAAAAGAAGTTTGAAACTTTTTTCTTTAGATAACGATAAGACACACGTAGTGAAAGGAAAAGGAAAAATAGGGTACAATTTGTGTGTATAAAAAATGACTAGGTGAAATACAATGTCCTCTCTCTCTGTGGGACACCATCAAAAATGTATATCATTAAATGGAGAGGAAATGATAGAGTCACTCTCGAGTAATGACACATAATTATTATCGGGATTTGGTGTACAATAGCGTACATGGGACGCACAGTTTTATTGATGTTGACCTTTGGATTTCTTATACTGGATATTTGATTGACCCACACATCTAGGTACCCTTTTTTCCAGTCTTACCGACGGCCGACAGAGACAGGGCCACAATCTGGGAAACCGGATATATTGACCCAAACCCTTGTCCTAGCCCAACCACCTCAACTCACAATTAATATTCCGTTGCAAACAGTCAAAACGGAAGTATACGAGTCCATGTCAAAAAAGATGCATCCAAAATGGGACCGAGATTTCTATGAAGAAAACTATGACGGGTAAAAGCTTTCACTTTGAGTGAAAGTCCCTACTTAATAACTAAAGCCTAAATGAGCCAAATACCAAATGTGAATAATTAAATGTAACTTACTGATTTCAGAAACCACAACGAGATTGAAAAACCTTACAGCAACACATACGATGCTAGTCTTCGGGTCAAAAGCCGGTCACCAAGTCACAATGCCATCATGTCTCGTTATGTGTCCGTTCCACCCAAAAATATGTACCCACACAACTCTCAGACTTCGGGTACTACACACATTTTTTCCATCGTCCATAAATTTTTAAAGCAGTCCTCAGAGTAGGACTTTTGATCTAAAGTACCCTCATAACAACGACCCTTATCCATTTATTATTATTAGCCTTTTATTATAATTCTGCTTGCTTACCAGCTTTCTTGTCTTTTCAAATCTCTAAAAGGATCTATCCGTCCAAACATTATACTTTTTCAAGTACGTTTAACATTAAAAATACCACATAACGTGTACCTTTGTTTATATGTTACTCTCTCTCTCTCTTTTCTATTAACTTCCTTCTTTCACATTGTCAAATGAATTTTTCTCATCGAGAAAAAGAAAATTAACGACTACGATTTTCATGACCATTGACACAATCAATTTTTTTTTTCACTCAATTAACGAAACAACCATAATCATTTAATTAAGTTATAAATTATTAAAAAGGAAAAGGACACAAAAAACCAATTAATTTAAATGGAATTTTTTAAGAGCGCAATCAGCTAGCTCATGATTAATTTACACTTTTCCATTAGCTTGACGCACCGAATGGAATAACTAATGTATTATATAAGGACTCTGTTCACTTTTTTCTTCTTTCTAAATTTTTGCTCAATTTTCTTTCTGCGTATTTACTATATTTTTGCATATTTTTTCTTCTATTTATCCTACCTTCTATACTCGTACGAAGTGAAAGTACGGGGTAAGAGTGGACTTGAATCTTATGCATAAATGAGTGTCAATTTAATTTATATTTACACACAACAGGATTTGGAAAAACTAGTGCAGTCAGATATGACGGAAAAATAGTAAGTGTCGGGAGTTTTCAGAGAAGCAACATTGGCTTCCCCTCAACGTACTCTACCCGGAAAAGTGGTTTTGCCAATGGGACTGCAACGGAGGTCGCCAAATCGTCCAAACAACCATCCAATGTTTTAGGTAGGATTGATTGGGCTGCAAAGTATTTAACTTATGGACAGTCTTAATAAATAAATTTTAAATAATTTCTATCTTTGTTCAAAATTTAGAAAATTATAGAAAGACATACTTTCTTTGTATGCTTTCTCTTATACGAAACATTCTATTGTTATTAAATTAATACCTATGATCTGTGAATATAAAAAATGAAATTATCTAAATTACATCGATAATAATCATATATGATACTATAATATGGAGCCTACCAATCCTCTTTAAAATTGTCATATGATTCTCTCTCAACCGTTGGCTCAGTTTTTCAGTTTAACAATTACGTACTTATCTACATATTCTGAGACTGATTTCTCAAATTTTTAAAGAAGCAAAATTTTATAACGCTATTATATGTAAGTAAATTAGAAAATATCTTTTTTATCCAAATCAATAAAATGTTGACAAAAAATAAAATAATGTGACATTTTAGTAAAAATATATTATACATATAAACAAAAAAGATGCAATGCTAGTGAAATAATACAAAGTATATATTCCAATGCCATGTTTCGTATTGTACATTGTTTAATTCAACTCTTTATTGGTTGAGACAGTCATTTTGGGAAATGTATAATACATATCTTTTCTTAAAAAATGAATGTAATGAAAATGACTTCTTTTTTCTTCAACATTACAAATACATAATAGTCGTGTAAAGTATAAACATCTATGAACAGTTAAAAATGTACATAAAAAAATCTTTATTTACAAACTTGAAACATTCTATTGAAACAGCGAAGAGTCTGAAGAAAGAATAAAACTTTATTTTAAAATGCAAACTGCGTTCTGATATCTTCTAACTTTTTAGCAACTTCATTTGGTGTTCGGTCAAGTTCTTCACTTATACTCCGCTGTTTATTTGGATCCATTGAATTAAACTGTTCACATAAATCACCGTCAATCACACTCTAGAAATTTCACAAAAAGAAAATAATTAAATTACTGCCTTCCCCCTCAAAAATCATACATAAATGTTGTGTGCATATTATAATTGGTCAGTCGGGGGCATTTGTCGACAGAATAAGATTCAGCCGTAAACAAAAGTTAGGGCTATTAGTGCTTAACCCTCATCATTCCAATTTGGATATATATTTAATGAATAAATTTCATTTAAGTACTTACTCGGACTGGAAAATAATAAGATCTATACGAAAGATGGTCCCGACCACTAAGCGTCGGATTTTCACTCCTCATGTGCATTTCCAAGTGTTGGAAAAAATCATGATCTTCATGGGAAGTAAATGGAACTAAAACGCCTACGCTTCCAGAGATAGTTGAGTACACCAAGGATTCGTTTCCACCAGGAATTAAAGTTGCTTTCTGTAAATACATAAAGATAATAAATCAATTCGTTGCTACACACCTGTTTCTCAAATGCTTTACAGAATACAAACACTTGATCAGATTTTGTATCATGTAATCATTACTTTCAGGTGAAACACGGACAAAAAAATAACATCATTTCAAGAAACAAAATGTAGGATCACCAAATAATGCTCATAAAAGCAATTACCTGCAAGGATAACACGATTTCACCAACATGAAAGTTACAAAGCACTTCCAGTTTATTGGAAGCTCCACTTAAAAGACCCCTATCCCATAGAGCTTTAGTTCCCGAAGGATCTTCGTCCACGTCATCCGAAGTATTTGATGGCAATCGAACCTGGAAAACAACACATGTGAAATTTTGTATATTTACAAAATAACATTGACTGTTTGAGAGAATGCTTGTCCACAAACAAAAGTCAATCAATAATGGTAATCATATGGTAAATATAAGTTCCACTTACCACTGAAATATTTCCAAATTTATCAGCTAGGGCCACTGTTTCATAATCAAGGACACAAGAAGTGGTGACCCACCTTGGATTTGTTTCATCAGCAAATATTATCAACTGACCATCATGTCTTCTGTACTTGATATAATGTACACTCTCTTGGACGTCAGAGACAAATATTCTTGCACCACTAGTCACTATGTGGGCGATTAAATTTGGTATATGCTAACAAAACAAGAAATTCAAATTATTAGTCAAATAAAATAGAAACGTGAGAATAAGAATATCAAATAGAATTGAAATCTTTAAATGTCTTACTTTATTTTCACTTTTTTTTAATAATTTCTTCTTTCCAAAGTCATACAGCCTTAAAACTTTCCCTACCCCTACCAAAAGTTTTCCTTGAAATGGGCACATGGCATATGGAACCTCTTCTACTCCAGTTTTATGAAGAAATTCTAATTCTGTACAATCTGCATTAATTCTAGATAAGACAAGAAATAATTCAATTAAAACCTAATTAAACGCACTAAAAATCTAGTTTAAAAAACATTATTTAAATATTGAGAATTTTAAAAATACCTGTAAGTATAAATGTAATTTTGAGCTACTGTTCTAGGAACAAGTTGTAAAGATTTAGAAACACCCACAATGACGAAATGTTGAAATTCTCCTTGTGAAGCAAACTTGCACACTGCCAAACTGGAAATAAATTATATTTTATTATTTATCTCTAGTTCCTTGAAATACAAGCAACAATTTACAAAATGTTTGAATTTGAAATCTGACTCACCTCATGGCTGCCTCATTTTGTGGAAATCTATTCAAAAAGTAGGTTTTGCCTTCAATAGGATCTATTACTCGAAGAACAGAAGCCCACATTCCAGGGCCAGCTTTTGGAGCTCCAAATGTATGATCGGGTAAATCTTCATTTAGAAAAGCATCAGCCATTTCTTGGGCTAATTCTTGTTCATCAGGACCAGCAGCATCTTTCATTTCCTACACACGCATAAATAAATTCAAATCAGTACATATTACGTATTTGTGATTATGCTTTCCTTTTATTTAAGGAAAATATTAAAATAGTCAGTCGGGGGCATTTGTCGACAGAATAAGATTCAGCCGTTAACAAAGGTTTGGGTTATTAGTGCTTAACCCTCATCACTCCAATTTAATATAGTAATCATTGATAAATTTAACAGTATGAAAGAAGTATTTTTACCTCAGCCATTTGTATTCTTCGCTCACTTTTTGTTTCTTCTGTATAAGCGTTATGATCAGTCTCAATGATTATCAAATGTCCAGAATCCGTGTGAATATTAAACTTTTTCGGAGTGTATTCTAGTGGAAATGACATTTGGTTAAATATAGCTCCCAATTTCTCCATTGCCAAAATCCGGAGGGTATTAGTTGAAATTGCCACAACTCCTTCAGGACACTGTTCAGATGAGAAACCAGCAGCATACTCCAGCATTTCGTATGACAAAGGTGTTAAATGAAATCTATTTTTAAAAAAATAAAAAGCAAATTATTAAAAAAATTTCAATTCAAATGTGAAGTACAAAACTTATATTATTATTATAGATCAGTCGGGGGCATTTGTCGACAGAATGAGATTCAGCCGTAAACAATAGGTTTGGGTTATTAGTGCTTAACCCTCATCATTTCAGTAGAAAAACAAATTTCTATGCGATATAAATTATTGACTAGAGTAGAGTAGTATTACCTATTCTGAAAGTAGTAACTCATCCAGGAACGGCTTGACATTGCAAGAACAGCTTCTCCACCTTGCATTCGGATACGAAAGAGTTTGACGGGTCTTGAACCAAGATACCTAGTTCTAGTATCAGCCAAGTCACCAGTCACTGGATCCAAAACTGTTCTGAGTAGTACACCATTTTCCAAACCGATATTAAGATAGATTGTTCCTTGATGTGAATCCTCTGATGAGCCCATTTCAGCAATACATAAAGATTCGGGTAAGGCTGGAAGTGCTTGCATACTTAGTGGAGACAAGCAATCCTACAAATAAAAATGAATCAACCAATATAGTCGTTTTCCACTTTTCATAAAAATACAAGTTCTACTTAAAGTGTACATTTAAATTCAGCACTGCAGAACACAAAAACAAGTTTGTCAACATGAATGTTTAGAAGAAGAACTCATCATTATTTAAATATTCAATAATATTATTCAAATGTCCAGGTAAATAATAACGTACCGATGGATCGAGTGAAATAATTCTGACGGTACTATCAGCAAGACCAACAGCAAGAAAACGAGATCGTTGTTCTCCAACTGGAACAGAGCCCAAACTCATACAGACAACATCTGCAGGCATTTCTCGTCTTTCGGTGTACTCATTAAGTTGTCCAGTCTGTGATAAACAAGTAATGAAAAGCACATTCAAATTTTTGTAATAATTTTGTAGGATAGGTAAACAAAACTCAGTAGTGACTCACTGGGTCCATTTCAAAGTACACAAGTTCTCCTCCGGTGAGTGCAATGACCACTTGGCGTTGATTGACAGCACAACGAAATATAGAACGCTTCCCAGGAGCCTTCCACTCGTTGACTCTCTTATCAGCTCTGATGTGACGAATACCATCGGGATAAATCTATTGAAAAGAGCAATATTAGCTTAATTATTCATTCATTGAAAGATAAAGCATGTTTAGTTAAAAACAAATAATGTGGAACGTACCTGAACTAATGCGTCTTCTCCTAATGTTGAACATGAGAGAGTTGGAGTTGTACCAAGAAAACCCGAATCCGTAACTTCCTCAACTGTTTCACCAATGGAGAGGACAAGAGTGGCGTTTACGAAGGATACTATGATGTACGAGTCGAATTCATCTAAAATATTTAAAAGAAAAACAAAATGAAATTTAGAATACATCCAAAATTTACTTGTAATAACATTTATGGATGGTTAAAACATGATCAGTAATTAATAATTGTAATCATGAATTCACTCATTAGTCTAACATGTATTAAAAAACATCATTTCATGGACAATAAAATTGTCACAATTCAAATCTTCACATTTAGTATTCAAAATGATTTACCGTCAGCTCGTCTCTTCACCGTCCAAACAGCGTTTGGATTACCGGGCAATTCTGACACAGCCATTTCAGATACTTCCAGACCATGACGTAACACTCTCACAGACGATCTAGGTCCACGACCACACAACATGTACAACTGTGGAGTATCTTCATTGGCTAAAATTTAAAGAAATGAAACAATTAAAAAATAATACAGAAGGCTCTAAATTTCATCACATTACAGAATATTCTTAGGAACACTCACCCAAGTCTGCAACTTGACAAGCAATGATGGGAGACAGTGAATCCATTTCATCAACTAAAACAAGATTTCGAAGATTTCTCGGTGCAAAGAAGAATGTGTCACCTTCTTCTAAAGGCATTGCAGAGCTAAATTCTGGCTCATCATCATCATCTCCCAAGTGTGCGATTTGGTACAAGTAACTAAAATCAGTAATGAGAATTAGTTAGTTTTCATTACTCAATAGAACATGCTACATGTAAGATGAAAGACAAATAGGTAGAATTACTTACTGATTGCCAAATTCAGAGGCTACAAATAGAAATCCAGTTTTCAGAACACACATTGCTGTGGCCACTGGGACTGTATCAAAATATTTTAATTTGATTTCAGTGACCATGTCTTCATCAATTTCCAATGTTATTTTGAAAACATCTCCTTGTTCCGTTTGGGCAAGAAAGAAGAACATGCTCTTGGTTTTGTGTGCTGCTGAGCAAACGAAAATCATTCCTCGTTCAGGATCATCCAAATCATTCTAATCAAACACATAATAATAATAGCAATTAATAATTATGCTGGTGTCTTTTTCAAGAATTCTTTATATTGTAGAAAATAAAAAGAATGTCGCAAGCTTGAAATCCAAGAGATATTTCATAATGAAATCCCTCTAACGATGCAAGTGCCTGCTTTGATTTTGCACTGAATTCGACCAAAATTCTCATCGGGTAGAGAAGAACGGAGATACCATAGTGCAACATTATGAAATAACAAAATAATATGAAAATTTTGCATACCAATAGTAGTAGTATTGAAAATATTTCCTTACCCTTCTGCGAGGAATAGGACAACGAATATCAGGTTGGTCTCCCAAATTCTTGTAGGTAATGTAATTTTCTGAACAGATTAGTACTCCACTAGGTCCATCATTGCCTCCAGGGACGGTGATGAGGAAGTTGGCATGTTCATCCAGGGGCTCACTGTATTTCCTTACGACGTGATTCAGCCCTAGATCGAGTTCATAAAAGGTTAGAGTTTGTTTCGTATTTTGAGCCCCAGCCCCAGAAGGGTCGAGATCTGCTTCCTGTGGACAAAAGAGAAGTACTTAAAATAATAATGGCAATTGAAATGGTGTTGGAAGAAGGAAAGGAAGGACTTTTTTTTTCTCTAATTTTCTGCACATCAGTACGAACTTGGTGGTTCAATTTTTTTCGTCATCGCTCTCAAGAGTAGCAAATATTAGTCATCATAGTACAGATTCCACTAGAGGAGTTTTAAACTAAGAAACACACTTTGAAAAGTGTATACAAATATGTTAAATGAAGACAATTATGTACCTCATAATCCATTTCCAAACATGCAAACATTGGATTTTCAAAGCCGACATCAACGCCAACAAGATGATATACAAAAGTATTGCTTTTATGGGCCTCAAGTGGGGATGAGATGGTCAACCGTGCTTGGGCATCACGATTGAGAATATACACTAACTTTTGTTTTTCTACAGCTCCTATTAAACAAAAAAAACATAGTTTTTTCAAAAAGAGTTCCCCTCTTTACATTGAAGTGGTAAAAATGATTTTCATACCTATCATGACGGCACGACCTTTCGGATCGATTGCCAAATACTGACCAGGTACAATTCTTCGACATCCACTTTTCCCATATGTCTCTTGATGAACTTTTTCAAAGGTATTTTTAGAGGCATTGAACTCCAAAATAACGATTCTACCGGAATCCGAGCCAACGACAATATAATCTAGAGAGGAAAAAGACAAGAAAAAACATGGTCAAATAATTGATTGCTGTTGAAATAATACCAACATATGAACAAAAGTATTACCTTTAGCTCCACCGGTGAGTCTGAATGCCATGAGAGATCGAACTACTCCGAAAATTTCAACACTGAGGAGGGTGATGACTTTTCCCGTGTTGGGGTCAGGTCGGAGTATCTCCAGGATTTTACCCCTGGAGACCACAATCTCCTGAAGTTTGGACCCGCTGAAGTTGCCATGAATGGCATGTGTGACACCCGTTGCTCTTTGAAGAGTGAGATTGTAGAGGTGCATCTTGGAAAAGATGCCAAAAAGAGTGTGACGATGGGTCGAAAAAGCCGGATCGGCGTGGTTGGCGTTCAATTGAATGTGGCATCAAAGTGAACTAATTTTTCAATTCCCCACCAAAATTCAAACACAATATTTTTGTCTTGAAAAAAAAACATTTATTATTTTTTGTGGAGAAAATGTCATCCGAATACGATGCTGTGCCGAGATCAGGAGGACTCAAGTTGAAAAAGATTGACCACACCATAAAAAAGTACGTGTAATTTTTTTAATTTCCTTCAATTCAACATTCTAACCTTAATATAATTATAATTTGAGTGAAAGTGGAATTTTACAATTGTTGCGTAATTTAATGTTTTTAGAAAAAAGAAAAAGAGGACAGAAGAACAAAAACTTCAGGATGCTCAACCAGTGTCTCAAGGAAGTACAAGTGAAGCCCATCAAGACATTGATGCTGCAATTGAAGCAAAAATAAGAGAAAGAAATCCCCTCTTGAATAAAACCAAGGCTGAACTTCGGTACCTTGGAATGCACGAGAGAATGGTAAGTCATTGCTTTCAAAAATAAATTATTTCAAATATTCAAAAAAACGAAAATAAATATGTAGGAATGTATAATAGTAGTGTAAAAGAAAATTATGAATGATCCTATTAAATATTTACAGAAAGAAAAACGAGTCATGGACAAGGCCTCAAAAACCCACAAGATGAGAGTAGAAGAATTCAACAGACACTTGGACAATTTAACGGAACATTTCGACATCCCAAAAGTTTCCTGGACAAAATAATTTACAACTTTACATTTGTACGTTTTGTTTATTTTCAATGTAACATATTTCTGTAAATACCACCTTAATTATTATTATTATCATGGATTCAATGACAAAGATGGTCGAGAAGGCACTCTCAGTGTAATATAATTTATCAATTTATGTCTAATATTATTAGAAATATGTAAGTAAGTATATATATAAAAGTCACTCGTATGTCTTTTTTGATTAAATAATTAACAGTTTCATAGTAAAAACTGAATGTTTTCTATTTTGACAGCTTTCGACTGGTGTACAAATTAATTCAAATGGCAGTTTAAAAAAGATTTTATCTTTCACTATCTTGGTAATACACATACATGGAAGTTGTGATTGTACATATTTCGTTGGTACTCATTATTATTGTAACTTTCAGACTTTAGATTCTCAAATCTTTTTTGGCTTAATTACAAAAACGGCGTCATTGAGCCAATAATACGCCTGCTGCATATCTCCTTGACATAGGTACGGTAGACGAGTCCATCGAATGACATCCCATCCATTTGGAATTAACACTTTATCAATTAGATTGACAACTTCTTGGTTAAATGATTTGGCTTTTATTGGCAATTTTTCTTTTGGTTGATGATTCACGTGTTCACCTGCGATATATTTTAACATAAAATGATTTTCCAAGATTATCAATGTATAAGTCAAAGTACTACATTATCTTTAAAACTTACCAAATTCAACGTATGGAACATATGGGATCACAATTGATATAACTGTAATATAAAATTTGTGTTTTACTGTAAAATTTTTACACCTTAAAATTTCTTGTCTAAATTGTTTCAATTGTTGATCTTACCAGCTACGCCTTCAGGTTTCAAAGACGTTTTGATGCTTTCCAATAGTGACATTGGATCATCACATCGATCCAGAACATTCAAGCATGTTATCACATCAAATGTTAAAGAATCATTACTCCATGATGATTCTTCCAATACTCTGTTAACACAGGGGAACATTTTTTAGTTACTTATATACTTACGCAGGTGAATTATTTGGCAATTTTATAATTCTATTTAGTATGCCATTTTATCTCACTATCTAAAAGGAAGGTAAGTGTACAATATCTAAGAGTTTGATAAAGTACGCATTAAAAACGCTTCTTAATAAGCTCAAGCTGATGCAGCAATTTTTAGTTGTTATTATGATTACCAAAGCAAGATAATTTTAAAGCCATTCATAAGTCAAAGGGTTTTAAACATTTAAGAATATTCCATCCTTCGAATCTACATTATCTAATTATGATCATAGTTTCAACTTTCGTTCTTATTAAAAAAATTTTCCTTCAAATAGGTCATAACATTTTTCATGTTTCACGATTTTTACTACGTCTTTCTGGCTGGTGACACCAACTATTAAAAAGTTGGGTAATATCATGGGTTGTACAAAACAGCATCAAATGGTATGTTATTCAAAGAAAAAAGCAATTTCAATGCATACATACTACGTGAAGGAGGCTAAATGAAGTTGCCTTCCTTCACGAGCTGGAATGATGATAGGGTTTTAAATTTACATGCAGAACTCTGGAAGAGAGAAAAAAAATTACTCACAAGGCTTCTCTAATTAAATCAGAAAGTTAATGACATTTCTTTCCTCGAATGAAGTTCAGTGATACGGTGGCTGTACGAGAGCCCTTAACAGCCCTAATTAATTAAAAAAAGTCCAATCTAATCAAATGAAATGCTACGTGCGCTGAAATCCATAGGGGTGACAGTAAAAGCCACGGCGAAAGCAATATTTTGTGCAAAATAATACTGTGTAGCCGAGACGTGCATACTTTCCCCATCTTCTCATTTTTATTCTCTGAATGAAATCCTACACAAAGTACATAGTGTGTTTATACTACAGGGAGTCAGTCTGAGAGAGAGAGAAAGAGCGAGGGAGAAAGAAAAAAGTGTTAGTTAGCTTTCCCCATTCTTTTTCTTCCGACAGACATCTCTCTCTCTCTCTCTCTCTCTCTCTCATTCAACTTTGAGTAGAACATATCCATCCACCAGACTCGGGGATGCAATAGTAAATGATTTAATTAACAAAACTTTAGGGACGGAGGGAGGAAGGACGAATCAAGGGAATGAGAAGGTGGTGGTGTGCATAGGTATCTCTATCTACTATTTCATTACCAACACTACTGCAAATTAATTCCCATGCTTTGACACGTACAGGAAATTCTTTTGACACTGTCGAAAAATTTAGTTTAATAGGATTACACGCACAAAATCTGTTAACTCATTTTTATTAGCTTTGCTCTCTGCAAGCAGTCTGATAGCCACTGTATCTTTACATCCCAACATTCAACTCAACCTCTCCGACATGACTTGTCCAATCTCAATTTTCACAAAAGAATCTAATTTTACCACAACCAACTAACTAGACCAAGTGAAAGCTTTCTCTCTATACATTTTAGTTTTAAAGGACATTCCCTTCATTTCCATCCAATCAGACTAAATGAGAGAGAGAGAGATATAGAAATGGAGACTTTTTATTGTACAAAAGACTAGTGATTGTGGACAGCAAAACTAATCATTTCACTTATTCAAAATAACTAAATTTTAAGGAATTCTGGTACATACAACCGCAAGTATATTTAGAATATAAAAAATCTAATTACGTTGTAATCATTGTCTGTCTGCAGACATTCCCTAAAGAGATTCACCAAATGGATCCCAATTTTCCCAACATTATAGAATTTGAAATTAACAAGAAATTGATGAATGATGAGTGGAAAGCCTTTAAATATTCATGTGACATTATACACCACTTATATCGTTGAATATATTTTGAGAGTTTTCTTTTGTTAGTTGTTTAGTTCAAAGTAAGTACTTACAAAAAAAAACAATTGAACAAAAAAAGACAACGTTGCAAAATTATCAAATTTAATTTTTAATGTACATCTAATAGCCGCTTATTTGAGGAAATAAAGCTTATTCATATCTGTCATACTTAATGCTATGGTATTGTGAAAAATGAAAAACGGAGGAGGAGGAGGGGGATCGCATGTGAGCTTAAAATTTTAATGTTTCTGCTAAAAGCCAAAAATTGAATAATAACCAAAAAGTTACAAAGATTTTATACTCAATACAATCATTCCCCTTATTCTCTAAATAACCACCACGATTGACTCTATACTTTTACCAACACACACACACATAGAAAATGGTAGGAAGTATGGTATAATGCAAATAAGTACTAGTACTCACCTAAATCCTTTATTAACCAACGTCCATTTCATTGGCTACAAATAGAAAAAGAGGCAGATATACTCAATTTACGTATGATTCATTCCTATATGAATTTTTTAAAAATAAATATACTTTACAGTAGAGAAACCTACAGAGACTAAAGTAGTAGTAAATATCATTCACGATTAAAGCAACTTACTTTACTTTTTTCAGTCACGTATACTTTATTAAAATATCTCTTCATTTTGTCTGCAATATTCCCATCCCCGGCTCCAATGTCCAGTAGTGCGTCCAACAAAAGTCCATCATTATTCCTCCCGTTAAAGTTAATAAGCTCCACGAATTGATTCGATGAGAAAACATACATGGAGCCACGACTTAGCAATCTGCAATTAATAATGAAAGAAAATCCATATCATCATCATTCATACATATACATGAATAAATAAATAATTACAATAGGAATAGAAATAGGGAAAGAGAGAGACAGACCATTGCAAAAATGTTATAAACTTAATAGCATTTCTATTTCAAACCTTTCAAATACATTAGCCTAAATACACACACGTCTCATAGTCATGTACTAAGTATTCTACATGTTCGTATTAGAGTCCGGTCAAATAAATAATCTCTATACAAATATAAAGTCAGGAAAAAAGAAAATTCTCCCATACACACACACCATTCATTGTATATGTACAGTAATATCATACATGAGTGAGTACAAGGTAAAAGTACTGAATACTCAATGATGCATTTTCCTTTCTCTCTCTCTTCAACAACTTTCCTTCAGTTTTCACTCAGCCCTGTACCAACTTTTCCAACATAACTTCATTTATTATTTTACCTCCACTCCCATTTACCCTTTATAATACAATATGAATTCATCGATTCCATATAATTTTTGTCTCTTCTCCACCTTCAAAATATATTGTAATTGTAATATGTGTAAAAGCAGAGAAAGAGAGAGAGAGAGCACATATCAATGTTGAATACAATGCAGTGTCTACTCTCTTCTCACTTTTCCACACTTGAACAATTAAAACTCCAACTAGAATAGATATCCTGGTTGTCCACGTTAACAAGGAGGAGGACTCCTTTAGCATAGCATGATTGTGAACAATAAAAATTTCACCTGCTCCCTGATAAATCCTTTTGAGATTAAATGAGATGGGGGTAACACAGAGTGAAAGGGAGGGAAAGTATTTATGTACACTTTTCATGGAATTTGCTGGAGTCCTCTCTTCCCCACCCTCCTAGTCCCAAAATGATTATTTCGTATGGTTTAATGAAGCCGAGACGAGGAAGAAGAGTAGGGAGAATTGTATTCAAACCCCCTCCTCCTTTTCCCTCTATATTTACACTATATTAGATCCTAATATCTGCATAGAAAAAGAATGGTGCTTTGTTGGACAAAGAAAAAAAGGAATTATTATGCCTCAACTCAACATGCATCCATATGATTACTAATGGTCACTCATCTCCAACTAATATGTATATTTATATGCACTGGAGCTCTACAACAAAGAAATTAGAAACCATTATTATTATTAACCACACGCACACACACTCTCCTTTCCCTCTACCTACACTACATATCTTCTTAATATCCAAACTCCACATTTATGTAATAAATATATAAAATTCTTGTCTCTGCCAAATATAAAATTCTGTGACCACCAACCTCTTTCTACCACTTTCTTCACCAGCCACATTGAAATGTTTTGCAAAGTACAAAAACTTGAATGACTGAGTACATACTACATATAAGGTACTATGTACTACACACTCCTTTTCCTCACTGTGTAGGAGAATCTCCAAAAATGAAGGAAAAATGTTGGCCCAATTATAATACAGAGAATAAAGAGGGAGAGAATGGTAGGGTAGTGTACAAGACCCACGTAAAATACATACAAACTTTTATACTTGTCATTACAGAGTTAGTCATGGGATGGGAGAGGAGAGGGGTGGGAGGGGAGGGTGATTATAATGGAAATGCTTAGTAGTAATGGTGGGAGGGACAAATTAAGAGATATGGAGAGGCCAGCATACTTATATAAAAATGGTAAATGAAAGAAGTTAGAGGATAGGGAGAAGTGGAAGGAGTCTCGAGTCTGTGGAATGGAGGGCTATATAATTGAATGGTGAAGAGAGAGAGAGAGAGAGAGAGTGAGTGGGGGCATTCCGGGCATTAAGGATAGGGAGAAAAGAAAAAATTCAAAACCATCTCCCCTATACACACTGGAACCAACGACATAATCCTTTTTTCATCAAGAGAGCGCTGGTTTTCCAAAGAAACTCACAATTTAATCTAAGATTAATTAAAACTTTTTCTGTTATACGACGATGAGGGCTGTGTGTGCGGTGGTTTGCATTTTTTCTCGCTAACTCGTTGAATCCTTGATTAAACTTTTTTTTCTCTCTCTATTTCTCTCACTCATCCTGATCCCCTTTCCATCGTCTCATTGCAGAACAGACAGTGGCATGGAGGAGGGGGAGGGTTGTGTTGAGCTTAATCAGCAAGGTCTGGGTAATTAAATTGAATTGATGCTCTCGTACACTCTCCTGTGTTAATAAATGAGACAAACTTTACTCCTCCACCCTCCCTCCATCCCGCCCGCCCGCTGCCACTCATGCTTTTTATAGTACATACACACAATACGATTCCCGTCTCCAGCCTCCTACTCTCTCTCTAACTCTGTGTGTGTAGTGTTATCAAGTCCATCGAGCCATATCAACTATTCCCATCTGAGACGTCGGCCAAGCTTTTCTACATCCATGTCGTCTTGAGAGGGACGACTTTAGATGAAAGTTTCTTAATAAGGATGACAGTTGTCATAAGCTAATTTAGTCGATCGTCTACCCCCATCTCTCTCTCTGTCTATTCTCTTCATTAGTGAAATATGTGTGTGTGCGTGTGTATGTGGAGGAAAAAAAGCCTTTCAATGAATTAATAATTTAACTTGAATGAATGAGTAATGAGTGGTTTAGTTTCTAAACTTGAAAGCAAACGATTATCGTTCAAATCATCATAGGATTTATATAATACACTCACAATGTAAATTTCTCAGGTTCATCCTTCTTGTACTTGATGGCGATGGGACGGGGTAAGGACTCGGAGATGAGTGTACCATTTATTAAACCATGTATATTATACTATGTATAAGGAGCTGGAATAGTCCTCCTTAAGCACTCACTCATTGTACTCAAATTAAAGAAAAGACTTTGACTTGAGCAAGTTAAAGATAGTGCACGACGAGGGAGGAAGAGTGAAAAGAGAACTACTACCGATGGAAAAGACATGGGATGTACATACAAAAACACACACACTAAACCATCCAATTGTTTGACTGATGGACTATCGATGTGGATGGATGATGTTGATGTATCATAGCCATTGTTATAAACTGTGGGTGGTAGAGCGTCCAGTAATGTTCATAAGTAGATACACAAAGCATTTTATATTCATAAATTTTGTATGTGTATAGGAAGAACAGGAGGAGGAGGACGACGACGATGGTCAAGAAAATGACTCGACAAAATGCAACACACAAAATATCATCTGCCTTGTCATAAAGAGCCTCCAGTCCTTCTCCCTCTCTTCCTATTTTTCATCTAATCATCGTCATTACGAATGCGTCAAACTACTACTCCAACTTATAACCTACCAACTTGATCTAAAAGAGTGAACAGCAATCAAAATTACTCACAACCATTCATGCTTGAGAACATTAATTTTTTCAAATTTTTCTCCCCCCTCCAATCTCTTGTCTTCTTCCCTAGTCCACCATTATTAACCCCATATTCCTTGTCCCTTCCTCAAATTTATTGTCCAATTTTCATGTCATTACACCACCTCCTTTCAAATTGAATCAGACAAAAAATGTCCATAATTTAATTGTGACCACTCTCTCAGCCTCGTCATCACATTGCCCTCCAAATTTTTTTATCCAGACACATGTATTCTTCAACCAATTCCAAATTTTGTTCTTTGTCTCTTTTTTCTCAAGATAAACTCATCACCATGAACATGACCATAATGTATAGAGTAGTAAAGAGGGAGAGAAAGATCATCCTAAAAGACCCAATAAGGATTTTAACAATAACGTTCCAACTTGGATATTACATGAAAAGAAACACTTTTAGACAGATTAACATTAACATTCATTCCAAAATCCTCATCGTAGACACTATCATTAAATTTATCCCCATGTACAATACTGTGTGTGTGTGTACAAGGGCCCAGTCTAGTTAAACATAGATTAGAGCAAGAGCAGTAAGTATGTACACAGGAAAGGATTTGATGGTTGAATGTTGAAGAGAGAGGGAGAGAGCTTAGGTGGTTTTGAGTGAATGCCTGAACTTTCACCTTATCCTGTCAGATGTTTATCGCCCGTCTAAATAGTTGATTAATGGGAAACTAATTAATATACACATGTACACATACATATACATCGTATTAATAAACACGGTGGGTTGCCCACAAGCTTGAATTACAAATTAATAGCTGCACACCATCCCAAAGAATCTCCCTGCCATTATACTCTCCCTGTCTGTCTGAAGAAGAAAAAAACCTTGCGTATGAATACTTACAGGACGTCTGTCTGTACCTTGTCTACTATGTACACTCTCCTTTTATCCTACACACACACCACATTCATATCCAACTGTACCCCCTTCCTCTCTCTCTGTATGTTGTAAAGTATACAAATCTCAAGACTCAAGTGCAAGTCCCTTTTATGTACATTACTCTGCATAAAAACTTTTGTTCAGTAGAAAAAAGGACTAATCTCTCTCCCCCTGTGTATAGTGTGTACTAATATAAAAAATCTTAACTAAAACTTTATCATCTAAAATGATGATGAGCAGCAGGCAAGGGGTGCGCAGGGAGTGTAAATCTCTCCGAAAATAACATAGGTACATATTAAAAGATACGTGATTAGTAAGTAACAAACCATGCCAGAAATAAAGATCATTTGTATACATGTCATTCCGTACCTGTCCCATATGTACACGTACACACACACACACTTGTACTCTTACATTTGAAATGAATTTACTCTTGGGAAAAAATCTTACAACTGTATAATGTAATAAGAGAGAGAGACACACATACTCACTCGAAGAGGTATCTATTATCTATTTACATATTCAGAAAAAAAGAGATCAACAAGGTATAAGGAGATAACCTTTACTTTACACACACAAATGCTCTATATGATGTCGCATTCAAGATACGAATCCCATCTCATCCTACTACCTACTACATAGTACATACTGAGCCAACCACACAGTACAGCCGCATAAAAGTAGAAATAAAATAAAAGACTCGACCTACACCATACACACACACACGTATAAAGGTATATAGCTAGTCCAGGACGAAGAAGAAGTGGAAGAGGAAGAAAAAACTATTTATTTTCGCCTTGTAGGGGGCAGGTGCTGTGAGCTTGAAGACAAGTCATGCTTTAGCAGTCCTCATTTGCATAGATGAGCTCACACGTTTTCACAGATATTCCCGTGTACTCCAGCGAGAGAAAGGAAAGAAACCAGGGAGGGGGGAAATCGTTGTAGTTGAGACACACACACTTACTTAGAGTATATGAACGAGACTATCCACTAGTAGTCTTCTCCAACACACACACACACACACACACACACACACACACACGGAACAGAGATAGAGCAGTTCCTTTTCAGAATCCGGTCACAAAGCAATGGTCCATTATATAAATGCTTCACCCTTCTCTCTCTGTCTCTCTCTCGCTGGATTGCATACCGCTGAGCTGATTCCATGATCCACGAAGAGGACACTTTACAAAATGGTCAGGAGAGAGAGGAGGATGGGGACAGGGAAAAAGTGCCACATACTACTCACTCTTGTCCTCCTCCTCCTCCTCCTTCGCCTCCGTCTCATCTCATAATACTAAATATATTAGACACATGGATGCAGAGTAGCTCAATTCGCTTATCAGCAACTATCCTTCTCCTCCTCCCATAAAGAATGAGGCGGACAAGATATGAAGACGTGGTTGTCACACTCCCGTCATATTTTCAATTTTAAATCCCCACCCCAAAACTATCATCATCATCAACCTCAAGTCCTCCTCCTTCAAAACATTCTTTCCGTTCCAGGCACCCTTCTCACCTTCTACTTGATGTACAATTGTGTGTGTGTCTTCTCCCTTCCTTCAATTTAAAAAGTTGAATATCTATTTCCATTTTTTTCCTCCCTTCTCCCAATGACTATTTTCCCTTTACAGATGAAACCGATTCAAGGCAACGAAGCACACGTGGAAAAAATCTTTGATTCAAAAATTGTAAAAATCTTCCCCTCTCTTGATGCCTCCCTTGATTGCAAGTTGTGTGTGTAGTGTGGGGGTGTGGGATACAATAATGGGTGATAGAATCATGTCTCACAAAATGTGTGTGTAGTATAAGTATAGCATGACTTTTTTATGCTGAGAAATAAAACATGTTGCTTCGTGCTTCATAGAAAAAATAATTATGAGCTAGCTTCCTCGGTCGTTGGAAACTATCCTCTCTCTCTCTCTCTCTTCTACCCGGACTCCGCATCTATCTGTAACATGGACATCCCTCCCTCCTACTAGCACACACACGTATCTTTCTCTCTCTTTGTGAGTCTGTGTGTGTATTTTTGTCGCTTGTTCTAATGATGCCTACCTTTTGTCAGTGGGATGCTCTATTGTTTCCATAGACAATTTTGCTTCTTTTCTCGAAAAAATGATCCGCTCACTGGAAAATACAAAAGACACAAGACTCTCCTGGCCCTCTTCTCCTTCTCCTCCTCCTCCTAACTACTTATACTTTTGCCATGCAGTTTTATTTAGCTCCACCACAATTACGTACAGCAGGCTCATCCATTCCATAATATTATACGATCACACACACACATGTTTCCTGTTTCAGTTACATGCCGGGATGTATAGGGAGAGACATCCGCACTCCTACCGTCGTGTACATATCAATCTGTGTGTGTGTGTGTCTCTGTGTATCCTTTCTGTATGTATGTACCAGAATAGAGGAAAAGAGAGAGGGGCAGAGACAGAGAAAAGATAAGAAGAAACTGAAAACATGATGCTCTATATATTTTTTTCACTATGTCATCAGGAGTCCCTTTCAACAACGTCAGCCATTAGAATGATTAATTCCTACAGAATTATATAATCACGTAAATTTGATGTCTTTCACTACTATCCTTCTTTTCTTTTCCAGATTACATTCATATTCCCTATCATATTTGTTCTCAAACGCACATACAAGATGAACTACATGGTATCTCTCTTCTCGTTCGTGTATGTCTGTAGAGAAAGAAACGTAGTATACTATGAACAATGAAAATTCAAGCTAAATACATAGGCTTTGGTGAGGAAATTAAGGAGAAAAACCTTTGAGAACCAACAACCAAGCAAGTCCACACACACACACATCATAATGTACGCCCGCTTTCATGGATGTACCTACACTACACACACACGTATATGTACACACACCGCCTTCCCTTTCTCTGTCTCTATACACCCTCTCTCTGAAAGTTTCTCTGTGAAGACTCACAGTCTCTCTTTTTTTCCCTTCACTAAATTTAATTTGAGAGGGAAGAAATTAAATCCAATTTAGGCCTTTCCTGTTGGACCTCAAAGAATGTTCTCCTTCTCCTTGACTTGGACGACAGGATTTTTTCCCCTTCTTTTCCTCCTCTTCCATCCTCCTCTTCTTTCCTCCTCCGCATTCTATTCCGCGTAACTAACTAATGGCTTTCTTTTACTAGACAACGAGAAAAACCGCACTCAGCCTGAGTTAAGACTATTTAGATGCACACACACACAAATAAAGTTTTGGGATTAATACAAAATGAAATCAACACATACAGGCCTATGTCTCTCTCTCTACTACACACTACACTGTATGTGTGTGTGTTATATGTAGAGTACGTACTGTGTGTGTGGAGGGTTTTATACTTTTTGTGAGATTTCAATAGGCGTCCATAAATTGATTAATTAGATGGGGAGGAAGACAATGACAATGTTTCAGGGAAGAGGTGGATCCACGGGCGTCGAATTGTAACAATTTAGACATACTCGCACATTTCCACATTACTGGCGATTTATTGAGGACATTTAAAATGGAGGGGGTGGATAGAGGAGGAGCGCTTTACCCAAGCAGTCCAGAAAAAACGAGAGAGAGAGAGCCGGATCGTCGCTCTTATCTATTGACTATAATCTGATCCACAGGAAGGATTCTTCTCCCTCCTCCTCCTCTATCACATCAAGAGCCTAATGCTGACTGGTGCAACTTGAAGATTAGACGGAGACCAAGTCTAGGAAAGATCGAAACCATGAAGGAACATCACAAATCTTCAATGTAGAACTTCTCTTCTCCTTCCCTCTCTCTCTCTCCCTACAACCTCTTTCGATTTAAAATCTGATCCATATTTAAAAGTTATCCACACACACACACTCACTCACTCACACTTTAAAAAAAGAACACACAAATCTCGTCTTATTATCTAACTAACAATAGACTTTTGCAGCCACATTGCTATAGCTTTGTAATTACGATTACTCGAGAAAGAGAGAGAAGAATCCTCCTCTGCTTGTACATTCATTTATAATATTATTACAGCATAAGTCACACACACAATGTAAAAATACTATGTAGACAGAGGGAGAAGGAAAAAAAATGTATTTTCATGTATGATACACGTCTGTCTTTATCCATAATGTGTGAGTGAGTGAGTGTGTGTGTTGTAGTCAGACTCTGCCAGAGATTCACATTATAGTTTATGATAGTCATTGCTGCGTGTAGGAAAAGCACTTATTACAAATCTTAAATCTTTTGATAATGCTAATGATAATGATTTCAGTTCCATTTCCATTAGCATACAGTGGTTGTTAAGAAAAAAAAGTTGGTGCAGTGCAACGCTCGAGGAACTGCCTCATCCTGTTTTACATTCTCTCCCTCAGTGTGTGTGTGTGTGTGTGTACGTACTGAAGAAACTAAAGTCAGTACATTATGGCTCAGGAAAAATTCACTCCTTGGAGGAAAATTTGCTCTGTCATTGTCAGACAATTGGTAAGAGGGCAATACCAATATAGCAAATGATAATTAAAGATGATGCCGAAAAAGAGTTGTTTCAACCAGAGTACAAAGGGACACATAGAGACACAGTAGAAAAAGAGGAGGAGGAAGAAGAAGAAGAGGGAGCAGGGGAGAAGACAAAGTATCTGTACAAGAGAAAAGAATCAAGAGTTAGCCTCCCTTTTTGATCTTTTACATCTCGAACAAACGACGCAAGACAAAAAGTTAAGTTAAGTTAAGCTTTTGTTTTTCACTCCAGGAGGTTCAGTCTACATAGATCCTGTGATATTTCACTCCTATTTCGGGATCCCTTCAAAAAATTTTAAACATTATAGACAAGGTTCAAGTTTCATGTTCATCCCACGTACAATCCAGAAAGTCCCATGACACACACACAACACATTATTTATTATAGTTATAGTGTGTGTGTGTATGGAAGAGAGTCTCTTCTCTCCACACTACTGCTCGTACTCAATCAATAATAAATTCAATATTTATTTTACCATCAACAAATTTAAATACACATCTCATTTAAATTTGTCAATAATCTTATCGCTCGGAGGAAGACAGTGAATGAAACTGTTAAAATACTAAAAATGGTCAGTCAAGGGGAGAAAATGAAGAACGAATTAATTTCCACGAATCATGATAGTCCTATCGTTGATGGTGCGAGGGAAGGTGAGAAAGATGGTGCTGACAGTACTGATTGGACCCAACCACTCGCAAAGCACAGATCATCTCATCCGTACTTTTACAGATCAATTGCAGTTGTGCTCTGCTATACAAAAATTAATTTTAAAAAACCACACACACTCACTCTAAAATATGGAAAGTATGATAAAAAGTCGTCTGAAAAAAATGACAAAAAGTTTGAGACTTCTACAAAAAGTTGAAGAGATGAAGAAGGAAAGAGTACATGACTTTGCTTCTATAAAATATATTATATAAATACAAGTGGGAGCAGAGAGTGGAGAGAGAGGGGACACACACACTAAGAGACAGCTCGATTTTCGGACTGAGGCGACCAAGTGTGTATTATTTGTATTGGAGAGAGGGTAAAAGAGGGAGAGTGAGTGAGAGAAAAAAGTTGGCAGTTAGAGGCAGAGGTAGTTAAAAGACTATCCCATTAAGTTTGAAAAAAGAGAGATGAGATGAGGAGACGGAGGAGGAAGAAGGGTGAGCGAGAAGAAGTGAGAGAGAGTCGGAGGAGAACAGAGGAGTTGTTTCTATGCCAACGATAGAAATGGCTATTTTACAGATATTCTGACATAGTGCAATTTAAGAAGATTCCGATGGCGTTTGGAAATCGAAATAAAGGTGACAATTCAGGCGTGAAGACATGCTGCGGGACTCGAATCTCCTACTCTATTGCTCTAAAATGTATGCACATCCCTCTCTCTCTTTTTCTCACTCCTTCACACACACACACACCACCCCAGTCTACATATATAGAGTAAAGTCGTCCTTCTCTCTTTTCTCGGTGTGTGAATGTATGCCATTAGATGTGCCATATGTATTTCCTCTCTCTCTCTCTCTCTCTCCCTGTGTGTCTCTTTCTTTGCAAAGCAACCAGAAGGGATGAGAGTCGTCAGTATTCACAAGCAACTATGGTCTTATACAGGGACAGCAATGGCAATGCCAATACCTAAGAGAGAAAGGAGAAGGCCTCTCTCTTCTTTCCACTCTTATTCCTACATTTGCTACTCTGTATCTTGCATTCCATTTCATTTCAATTGGGAGCTTCTCACTTCCAGTGCTCCAGTGCATTCCAACCCGCCCTTCTTCCCTTCAATCTCTACCAACACACACACAGGAGTAGAAGTTTAAGAAAACTCATAAAACAGAGATCAGCGAATCAATATCCAAATTTTCATCTCACACACACAAGACCTCGTCCTTTCCTTCCTTCCCACACACACACACAGAAATATAGGTCTATATACAAATTGTATATGTACTCCACATTCATTTTACCCTTCCACCGTCGTCCTTCCAGTTCATCATATTATTACATATTTGATCTTTTCTATTGATTTCAAAAACTTTTTATTTTATACTTCCTTCCTTTTTTTTTTTATAAAAAAAAACTTTTCCACCAAAGGACCCCTTCGAATAACTTCAAACGGAAATAAAAATATGTGGACGATCTTGCACTCGTTAGCGAGTGGTATATTCTTGCAAAGCGTGAAAAACTGTGCTAGAAAAGTGTGCTCCGCAACGAGTGCAAGATCGTCCACCAATTTT
>WJFB01001294.1:0-16233 GCA_009870185.1 Pygmarrhopalites habei
TGGGCGAACATGAATATAAAAAGTTGGTGCTCCATTTTTTGTCATTGGTTATTTTGTTGATTATTTAGACACAAATAATTTATCTTACTACTTTTTTTGTCAGGGAACTTAAAATGCCAGCCTCGAAGGATGTGCCAGAAAAGACTAGAGTAATTGATGGTGTGGCTCGTTTTGTTCCTTTTCAAGATATTTATAATATAGACTGGACATCAGGAGAAATGGCCTCCAGAGTCAAGAAAATGGATCCTTCCTTCTTTGCATTGTTTAGTAAGTATTATTTGAAAGTTAAATTGCCATTACTAGTAATTCTTTTTCTAATTTTTTATATCCAATTTTCTATTATCCTTATAGTACTTTTGGAGTTTGTTGAGGCACAAAAGAGACGACCTGATCCAGCCAAAAGACAATCAGACATAGAGGAATTGTTAAAACTTCGTGATGAATATGTAGAGAGGAACGGGATTGACAAGAGTCGAGTTGATAATGCTTTATTTGAGTAAGTCTTGTAATTTTATTATAAAACATATTGAAACTTTGGGTAATTTGTTAATAATGATGATATGGAATTATTGTAGGAATGTTTTTGGAGAATTGGCTCCTGTTGCAGCCATCACTGGTGGTGTCATTGCTCAAGAAGTTGTCAAGGCTGTTTCTCACAAGGATGAACCTCTTGTCAATTTGTTCGTCTATAATCCGGTGGCTGGAACAGGATATGTTGAGAATTTTGCATAATTTGTTCAATGCACAAAGGCTTTTGTAAAATGTTCTTTTTGTACGAATTATTGCATATGTTCTAATTCCAAAATTAGGAATTTGAATTTATATAGTTACAACACTCTCTACTATTTCATTAATTTGCTCTAATTTTTCCATATTCTTCACGAAACAGTGATTACATAACTTTAATATTTGTTCCTTTTGTAAAAAAGGTTGTACTTATTCATTTAAATAATTATTAAATGTTCACCAGTTTGGGAAGATACTTGTTGTCAACCACAATAATACTTTAATACTTTCAAACCCATTTTTATGTACTCTGCATAATAATATATGGAAACAAATTATAAATTAAAAATAAATGGCATTTCTTAGGTTCAGCTCCATCAATAAATAATTATTCATCAACATGTTCTGGGAATTTTTTTTTACTGTCAACGAATTAGTCATTGAGAGGAAAATTATGTCGCCTCTGTTTTCAGGCAGTGCGATGCCGGCAAAGGTTGAAATCTACTTAGTTGCGGAGAGTAATTAAGCCAACGACAATTAAATCTCTCTCACTATTGCACTGGGAAAAATAGGAAATTGATAAATGGTGTCCCCTATCACCATTTTTTCGCTTCGTTAGCATAAGTCAGGTAAAATCTGTAGTTTCTTCGACAAAGTTGGACCGATCCTCGTCCATACGCCGAAAAAAAATTTACCTACATAATTCCTTATTTACTTTAGTTGATTGAAAAAATCATGGATCTCTCATCATCACCGACCAAGGTTTTGGACGACACGATGAATGATGTATTGGAGGACTCTTGGGGTGACCTTTACTCCAGTCCAGCGGATAGTAGCCAGGAGGATCGGTCAGAAAGTCAGGAGGAGAAAAAGGAGTCACCGAGTTTTTCATTTCCAAACTGCTCTCCCAATGATTTTCCAAAGTGTTCATTCAAATTTGTTGATTCTAATGGGTCTCCCTTCTCACCAGAATTTTTATCATTTTTCTCCCGTCTTCGAATAGGTAAGAAGAAGTGGTCAATGTTTGAATGCTCTGTTGTAATATTACCCAACATTACCTCTCCGTATCAGAGACACCATCAGTGCATAATAAATGTTTTTTTGCATAATTTTAGTGTATGTCAACGCTATTGTCGCGGCAAATTCTTCCTCAGATAATGTACAAGAATCTTTTTCCAACGCACAAGGAAGAACAAGGCAATCCAGGAAACATTTATTGTTATTCTCAGAAGTCGGAGCTCTCACTGAGCCAAATACTTTAGGAAAAGTTAAGCTCATAACAGTGAATACAAAGCCAAACCAACTACTGATGGCACCAAACTCTACAGGTAAATACACTTTTTTTTTACTCTTGTCCACTTGTTACTAGTTGTTACCTTCTTACAGTAGACAGAAGTCGTACACATCGGACATATTTACAAAAACTATTATGATATTTTCTGTAGGAGAAGAGCAAATCATTAAATTATCAACTCCTACTACCAGTAAATTAATGGATAGCAAGTCTGAGTCTGTTCAACAATTACTAGCTCAAAAGCCGGGACCAATTCCTGTGAAGAATGACTACCAGTCATTTTTTGGAAAGAAAGACAAGACTGAAATATATAGGTACTTTTTCAAATTATAACTAGAAAGAATAATGAGGATGGTTACAATATTAATAATTCTAACAATATCGTTATTAGGTATATTGTATATTAGGTAAGTATTATCTCAACTTGTGATTTTTGTATTACAGTGCAAATCTACAGTATCAAGAGAATGCCTATGAGAAGTATGTTGTGCCTGTGAGGCATGAAGTTAGTAATGATCTTATTTATAAGGCAAAAGTTGGAGGAATCCGGCATGAAGGGGATATAAATACTTACCAACTTGTGGTTTGTAAAGATGACCAAGTGATATGTCAAAAATTTATCCCTCTTCCAAATGTAGAAGCATATCTTAATCAAACCATGGCAAATTCCTTATCTAGTAATAACGAGACTGAATCATCATCCCCACAACAATCAGATTTGAATGATGATTTTGACATGCGACAATTCAGAAGCCGTGTTGAGGACATGTTCCTTGAGAAGCATGTCCCACTTGAACGCACAGTGAAAACCAATGGTGTCAAATCAAATCACTCTCAGTCATTTGTGAGACAAAATGAATCTTCTTCAGCAAATAGTAGTGGCTCAACGGTAGCAGCCGAGGTCAATGTCAAACCACGAGGAAGAAGAAGAAAACAACTACACCATCCTGATTTATTCAAAAAGGAAGACGTTGATATGACAGAATATATCCATGATACTCTCACTGATTCTAATTCTGAGCTCAAAACTGAATCAAGTCCAATGGTCAAAGAATTAAAACTCCCTACCAAGCGTAAATATTTTCAAAAACAAAAAGTTGAAGCTGGCAAGATGGAGAGTAATCTGGATCAAAATGCGCAACCAATTCGAAGACGTAGAGGTCGACCACGAAAATCAGCACCCAACAATTCTCAGACTGAGAAAGGACTTGATGAGGATCAAAATTCATCACCATCTTACTTGAATCCCATTAGTTTAGTACTGCTTGCGGCTCAGAATATTGAGGAGCAAAACAACAACTTGGAGTTGCTTGCAGAAGTCGCTTCGGAACGACTAACGGTAATCTGAATTATTATTCATTTTTTATAGCATGGTAAACTGTTCTGGATTTGACCCATTTACTTCCGTTTAAGTGTGTAGATTTTAAAAATTACAAATTAAAATGAATCAGTGTGCATGTGCCTTTGAAAGATAATGATTCAAGACATGAGAGCCAGAGATATTTTCCATATTTTACATTCATCATTAATAAACATTTCAAGTTTTTTGTACATCTTATTCAAAGTGATCATTGAAAGATTTATTACTCACTTTATTCTCTCTCTCTCTCCACAATAATTACAATAAGAATACTAAACACACACAATTTTCCGCTGTACTCTGAGATTTCTTACAAAAAAAAGTAATCATTATTAGTGACATAGGATAATATCTTTTTTCAGTTCTATGTAAGACACAATACAAATAAATAATCATAAAGTAAATAAATAAATAAGATGGCCTTGTTGTTATGTAGTAATTCCGTTGTAGTTATTTCCATATCTCGATTATTAGTTCAAGTATTCTCTTTTCCATTGTTGAGTAGTACATTAATTTAGTACTGAGCCACGTAATTGGGATCACTCGAGTATTTCCACCAGTCTATGAAATAATCAGCTAAATCAAGAATATCAAAGAAACACTTATAATTTTTGCCACAGTCTTTCCTAGAATATTTTCCATCCTTAGCAGCAAGTTGATACAATGAAGCACGGGCTTCTGATGTTCCATTTGTTGGTGGTCTAAATATAAAAAGTGCACATTTTTTTTCAATTATATGTATTTAGGATTGTGTAATACCACCCTATATTATTATACGTAAAGTATCCATTGACGTCAACTCACGGGAAAAACATGCGGAAGGGCATGGACAAGAGTCCATATCTATCAGGGAATCTATGAGCTTCACAAATAGTTTTCTGTAAGCATTTCTGACTGTCCAGTCCGATTTGGTTCGTAAAGTCTGCACCCATAAAATTAAATGATGATTTGCTAGCTTTCATAAGATGATTTAGAGCTGAACTGTCCCCACTATTGTCTCGACCCGTGAGGTCGTACTGATTACGAGTTCCCGAGAATAGTATAGGAATGGTAAAGACCATGACCACAACGAGTAGACTGAATAAACCGAAGATTGCCTGAAAAAACAAATTTGGCATGTGCTCTTAGTGTTTCACATGATTAGAGTTTAGTTTTAATTAATACAGTATTAAGGTAGACGTATACCTGGTTGGCCAAGTCAACAGTTGATCCTTCAGATCCACGACTTGGCAAGGTGAAGGAAAACATTGGGATAGTCAAAGCCACGGAAGTATTGAATAAACGACGTTGTATAAAAGCCTGATCCGCAGACGTTGCAAATTGACGTAAACTCTCATAAGCATTTCCAGCAGCCGGGGGAGATGAGGTAGTAGTAGTAGACGCTTCTGGAGTTTGATAGTCCTGTGGTACGGGTAACTTGTCAAAATCCCGGGACCGGGCAGGGAATAGATCTGAATGACTGACAGATTTGGCAGGGTCTCCAGTCGCCCCATACACAAATGTGCAGGTCATGCATAAAAGAAATGTAATGGTCTTTCCACCTGAGCCCCAATTAAGTGCATTTTATAATATTTCGTATATTTTTAATAATATTTTCTAAATTACAAACATTTACCTTTCTTCATGGTGAAGTTGGTAATTGATCAAAGTGGCTATTTGAAATATGTCAAAGATCCTTGTCCAGGTTTTCTAACAAGAAAGTCTTTCAACTCTTCTGAAACTAACTACACACAGTGGAAAAGTGGACACACACAAAGTCACTTTTAGACATACAACACGAAAGTGACTTACTGAGTCTCTTTCAGGGGGTTGTGGCAATTACACAGAATATGTTATTTTGTCCTGTTAAATTATTCAGTGCTAAAAAGTTCCGTCAACTTGCCGTTACCCTCTTCATTACTCACCCACTATCTCAGAGTAGACTTTGAATAGAGTCCACTAAATACTTACAAATAAATAGTAAGCTTCTTTTACATTAAGAGAAAGATGCTCTGAAGATGACGAGAAGAGATCTGAACCAAGACTACCACTCATTAAATATCTCATGGAATATTTATATACTTTTTACTGTTGTTTTGACGTAGCTGCGTAATTTTATGCCCCTACATCATGGATGATTTTTCTTCCTGTTCCTCACACATTGTCTTATTATTTTATATCTATTGCTTACATTGGTACTTGTAAAGTCTACATGTACACAGTACGCACACATGTGTTTGAATCACCAATTAGCTACTCTATACTAGCCACTAGGTATTATGTTTATTTACTGCAAGTGCATATATTTGTCATTTTTGCTACACCGACTTCCACTGTAGTTAAATTAGATTGAAAATTTTGTGTTTGTAGTATTTCTTTATGATTTGTAATGCACATCGATGCGCTGTTTCCAAAATCATGCATTATATCGTGTCTTAAAATAATACATACTTAAGCAAGGAGTGGGGGATAATGATATTATTGTTTGAAATGAATATTTAGTTGCCAAGTATTTAAAAGTGACGTTGAGTTGAGCTGATTTTTTGATGAATTAAAAGTTCATTGATTTCTATGTATATGGGTTTATGATCACAACTCACAATGTACTTGTTTTGACCTGACAGTAGGAAAAAAACAAAGTCAGTATTTTTATGGGATTTGTAATTAAATTATCTCCAAGTTGTGTGTTCTCTCTCAGGTGACTAATTTGCAACTGTTTATATTTGACCGACATTACGCACAATTAGTTTACATTGGGTATGCTATACCAAAATAATGTCACTGTTAAACTTTTTTACATACTTTAAGTAACTACCATACTTTTTAGTCCTTTCATGTGATGCAGACTGCATGATGCAGTCAAGCAATACAAGAAAACATTTTTTCAAAATTATTGTTATATTGATTTTGTAGAATGTGTCTATCGACCCCAGAGGAAACTATTTTATATTATGATTGAAGAACAATTGAATGATAATACAAATTTACTTTGTATGAGAGCTTAAGTGGACTCGTAATAATATTTTATTGATTGGTCAATACTATTGAGTCAAAAATGAAAACTGATAGGGGCCTGGAACTTTTGATGGTAAGTATTGTACTGGGGAAAGCCAATTTTGTTTTCACCTCACAAAAAGGATTATCCTAGGTCCACCATCACCAGATGAACTATTTGAACCGAGAGTTGGCAAAAAAGATTGTGCAAGAAGAGTCTTTGGATCCCCCACTGAGTTGGTCAAATTAATTGGTGTCTGGACCATGAAATTGGGTATGTACATATACTGTATAGACGATGATTTTAAGGTAGTAGTAGTCACATGTAACATTGTTACATGGTCTTTCCTGCCCCTCCGCCTCCGCATCCGGTCCATCAATGAAATGTAGTACCCCCTCTTGGCGCAAGCCAAGAGGGGATACTACATCTGGATTATAAAATGATGGTGTTGGCTGGAATTTCTTTTCCAGTTTTTCCTCATTCTTCTGCTTACCTGGTGTGACGACGTCTCTTTTCTTATCCTCTTCCAGTTCCAAGTCACCCCGACTCTTATTTCTCCAAACAGAGACTGCTCCAGTTAGGCAGAGAGAGAGAAAACAGAACAAGTCCAGTCAAGAAAGGAAGAAATTCTGAATTTCAGAACCATGGAGAAAAGTAAGGGAAACTCCTTTTAAAATCTTTTTTTATGACGGTGAATTTCTTTGTGTATCCGATAAAGAAATATTAGACAAATATTTGTTCATAAATAATACATTGTTGTTGTTGTTCATTTCAGGAGATAACAATAAAAGTGGTCGATGGTTGGCAAGCCTTCTCATCCTCCTCATCGTCATCTCATCATCAATTCTCTGTGGTCAGAGTAAAGCTCTTCAACATTCACAACCACCAGCAGACATGGAACCAATAGACAGCTGCCTATTCGCCTGTGATTTCTGCTTTGCGAAGGTTCTTAATTTTCTCTCTATCCCCCCTTCCTCTTTATTTATCACACAAAGTCGAATCACGAATGAGAGTCTGAATTTACAAGTAAAATAGTGAACTGGGAATCAATTACTCATGATTAACAAGGTATTCAGGAACTATTAAGGGTGTCTTCAGGATATTAATTCGTGGAGTATAGAACGCCCACTTCCCTGTCATCAACTATTATTTGTTTTCCTCCATAAGTTGAAGTCATCATCATCAAATATTATTTTTTGTTGTTTTGTCAGCTGGGGAAACTTTATTCATATTGATATTAACTACATTCACATTACGTACAACATAATATATAGGTCTCTCTCTCTACTCTACAGCTACACTTGTGGATGGATGGAAAGATTTTTGCTCTACATAATTTTATTCCGTGTCTCTTCAATTTTAAAATGTATCCCGACGTCACGCCAAAGCAAGGTTTTCCTACAATAAGTAGAATCACAATATTTAAGTGGCCATAAATAAATTGTCACGAGGAGACTATCGTGATAAACATGAGCTTTAATTGCTTCCTCTTTGGCCGTGTCACTTGGCTCCATTGCCTATTTATTATTGACATTACACTCCGTGTTTCACTCCACTCTTCAATCGTCGCTGAGTTTCTGGCAAAAAAAATTGTTCTCTTTCTCTTTTCCTTCATTGAATCCCTTATTTTCCTGGGGAGATTAGGAACAGTCTGGGTGTGTAAAGAGATTCAAAAATTTGAGTCGTAGTATTTTTTTTTACAACAGGTAGAGAAAGTTTACGTCAAATCATTTGACTCAAAAGTCACACAAAGTTTAGTCGGTGACGGCACGGGATGACAGGATATACAATGTATGTACTTGTGTGTAAATATTTCCCTTTTGTCCTGGGTCAGAATTCAATTAGTAAAAAGTCACCTTTCGAACTGGAAACTAGAAAAGTAGTGTTACAAAATTGTTCGTAAGTGCTATAAGATGATTAAAACTTTTTAGTTTGAGTTGAGGAGACTTTTTTTTCTCATAAAGTCTGTAATGACAGGGGGCCCTAGTTAAGAGAATCTTCTCCTTTGTTACTTTCCCTTATCCCGATTCCCTTACCTCCCACCCAAGTCTTCCTACTAGATTATTTTTCATTGACGCTGTGATCTAATTGGATTACTTCTATTCTTTCTACCCATCCACCCACACTCAACACTCCTTGTAATACATTATAGTTGTGATTGAGATTTGTATAATTAGCAGACGGGATAGAAGGGAGAACCAATTAATTATGATAGAATTGGTGTGATTTGTGCATTGGATGGTTTGAAAGTTAAAATTGATACGGATCATCCTCTGAGTGCGTAAGAAGTGTGTGAATGGATGTAACAAATTTCACAGTACACATATTCTAAATGAGTTGATTGGATTTTTGGACAGGGAGACACATTGGTCCGATGTGCTAATGAATGTATCCTCAACGAGGGAGTCATGGGACGGATGTGGAGACAAGGTAAGTTTGACTTTCATTAACCAAATCTTTTCTGTACAAAACTATAAAAGTATTTTTAATCAGCTCGCACTACATACAGTACAGTCAACTTTTTACCTACGATATTGGGTGATTCATTACATAAATTTGTAGGATTAGGAACAGTACAAAATTGACGCAAGAGCAGGTTTTAATTTTCCCTTTCGTCATCTTTTCAATTTCTATTTTCGTTTTCTTTTCAAAACTTACAAAACTCTACTGAAAGAAAAGTTGGACACTCAATCGTACCCTAATCATTAAAGTTTGTCACTGTGTAAAAATCTCATGTGATAAGTTTTCATAAACGACAAAGAAGAGGAAAGTTTGCTTTTACTTGGGATTGGGGAGTGAAAATCAAGTCACTTTTGCTCATTCTTTGAAGGATACTGAACTTTCTTTTATACATAGTACATGGTACTAGGAAATTTATTTAATTTTTGAACATAGGAACAACAAAAGGGAACAAAAAAATGTTATTTTCAGTCTTCTATTAAATGTGGAGATGACTAAGAAAAATCCTTGTCTCTCCTCCCTCTTGTATTTTATTATGTGTGTGGGTTTGAATGTGAACACTTTTCACTGAAGAGTTATTATTATGAAGGTGTCCGTCCATCATGATCCCACGCTGACACACATATTCCATTAAACTCTGAATTGATTTTGTGTTTTAGCTTGTCCATTCTTTGGTCAACAACCCATCTTCACACCCAATAAATTTCTGGAATGATCTCCTGAAAGGATCATCCTCCGACAAGAGTCGACTACATCATTATCATCATCACGACCACCATCACCAACACTATGAAAAAAATATATGATCTTTTATGTGTGTGAGAATAATACCGTCATCATTCTGACTTTTGATGTGTCATAACTGGAACAACATTACTATTCTTACACTGTCCTCATCCTCAACAATGAAATGTACAATACTTTGAACATTTAGAATTTGGGTGATATACGTAAACATACAGAGTAGAAAAATATTATATATATACATACACATATACAATATAGGAAAATTAATGTACATCACAATATATACCTTTCAAAAAATTAATCCAATCAAATTTAAATTGATTTATTTTTAATCAATGAGGCTACGAACTATGTGTACACTGTAGTGTAGTGTGTGTGTCTCTTCCTCTTTCTTTCCTGGTTTCACTAATTTAATCACTTAATAATTATTGAATTCGAGTCCCAAACAGAATGACTTTACTAGTATTCAAAAAGCTTTTCCATGTAATTAACAGTACATATGTTGTACAGTAAATCCACACCACACCCACATATAATCCATGTTTTCGACTTTTAATGTGAATTGATTTTTGCAACGTTTCAATTTATGGAAAATATTGTTTGTTCATGTACTATGTTATTCACTTTCATTGTTTACTTAGTATAGGCTACGTAGTGGTAGTGAAATGTTAGAGAATACAGTAGAAATCATCCTGCTTTACATCATTAAATTACAATAAATACATTATTTTATTTCTATTTACATAATTCAGCACAGCAATTCATATCACAGACAACTTGATGCATTTTTTCCTCATCTTGCCTCATAAAACATGACAAAAGAGTTTATAAATACAAAATCCAAATGTATTTTTTTTGCATCTGTTGTAACTAGACACATTGTCCACTTTCCCCTGGAGGCCTGTTCCTTTCTTTCTCACTTTCTTCCCTACTTCCTCTATTCAATTTGTTCATAAAAAATCTAGTTATGTAATGATGGGCCAACAAGAAGTGTCACTTGTAATTGGACCGCCCAAGGCTAGTGTGTGAACGTGTGTGGGGTATGTACATCGTCTGAAATGAAATGTTTTTACCCATTCTCCATTTTCCAGGCTAAAATTGTTTCCACCATTCATGACAAGTCCAGGAAACTATGTACCTACGCTTTACTAAAGTGTGTGTGTGTTGGGAGTGTCATTCTCACAAAGAACTTGTCAGCGACAATATGACATTTGTTCTGTCAAATTCAGGGGATTCGTGAGGAGATCCAATTGCTCACAGGGAAAAGTTCCTGAAAAGAAACAAGGAGAATAGTTTTGTGTGACTCAAAATTGCACACACACACATTCTCTGTCTCCCATACACACACACACCACCACCACCAAATTACATTCAGAATGAAAGCGGACTGTTTGGGATGTTGAGGAAGATTGGAAAGAAAATGAGAAAGAGAAGGAATAACCCAAATATTAGTAGCTTTAAACTCCATTTGTGTGTGTATATATATAGTTCAACCTTGACCCAAAGTTTAATATTAGGTTGATAAATAGATGGATACGATAGAAGGGAGTGTGTGTGTGTACGGAGAGAGCCATATGGCAAAGATTTAAATCTCAACTGGTTGATTAGACATTGTGGGAAGTCGTCATCCAGGCGGATCCAAAAAGCTTGAACAATTTTAAATTGAGAGCATGGAAGAGAGAGAGAGATCGCTGTGTGTGTGTGTGTGATGAGGCTGTGTGAGATGGGTGTTTTCACGGGCGAATTTTTTTTAGTTTTAGAAACAGAAGTTCTTTTATGTCTCATCATGATTCTTGATCCGCCTCATCCTCCCTACATTTCATGTGCTCAACAGATTCCTCTTTGTTCAGAAAAAAGGGAAAACGGGTATTAGGAATCTACGCTCCGTTTGACAATATCTTGGGAAACAAAACTGGGCAAAAAAGAGTTGGATTCAAGAATGAAATGAAATCATGTGGATGTTTCGTGAATTGAAAATAGTTTGAGGAAATGTGGAGCGAGGTGTCCATTTAATCTGTTCCTCTTTCCTCTCTTTATTTATAATGAATTAAGGCTATCAGTACAAAGTGGAGGCGTTCTTCTTGAGATCCTACGACGTCATCCTGAAAGTTGAACAAAATTTTTCCCATCCCATCCAATCTCCTCCCTATCCTTTTTAAATATAATCATAATTCGTATTTCCAAGTCGTCATCGTGAGAATGGATTTTGTCTTTTTTCTTTAAAAAAAGAAGAACATGCAGGGAATTCCTTCCTCCTTCTTTTCTCCATGTGTCTCCAAATTCTTTGACTGCATTTTGACTCTGCCCTTGACAAGTGCTAACAATCTTTTTTGTCTGTTTATATTTATTTGTAACACGAGTCCTCGCAGAGTCCTAGTGTACAAAATTTTGTATTGTATCGGATTTGAAATACTTGTACATATTTTATTGTGAGACATAACTTCACAGACATTTCAACAGCTTTTGAGGGAAGATAGAGCGGAAGGATAAAGATTAGAGGACGATAAATCTTCATGGTAAAAGAGCCATTCAAATTAAATTATACCCTGGCACTTTTCGCCCTATTATATAAATTTCAGGATGTACAGGTCTCGGCCATTCATCAAATTGTCATGAGTACATACGCTACGATGATATTTGATGTAGAGGAAGCAACATGTGCAAAATACATATTCCACTGTATGTCTCGGAAGAGTGTAGGAGTGTTTATGAAATTTCTTTCTAACGGACCCGGGTTGTGGGGGAGATATCAAATTATTATGAGTTGAGTGCTCAAAATTTGAAGTATAATTTAATTATCTTGTTGAACTTCCTCTCTCTTGTTTGTTCAATTTCCCCTGGTTCTCCTCTTCCTGTTTAAACAACATTGAGATCATGACTCTTGACTTTTTCACAAAAAATTATAAGAGGTTACACGGGGATATTTGTACAATGTTACATACATGTACACACAGCTACACATACCACGCACACACAAAAGAATCCAGTGTGTTTGTGTGGTACATGTCAAGTTTCATTAGCATCTCATGGCAATACATGTGTATATGAAGGAAATCTGTACATATTGATTATTTATGGAGGGACACAGAAAAGAGGAGAAGGAGGAAAGCTGTAGTTCTCTAGGGAGGAGAAAATTTTTGCTCTATTATATTTATAACGTATGTACATTTTGCAAATTATTACCATAGACACTGAGTGGAGGAGGATGAAGAGTGCACTACACTACAACTGTAGACTCTCAGAGAATGGAGACAAATATTTAGAAAAAAAGAGAGACGGTGTTAGTTTTGGTTTTGGTGACAGAGATGCCAAGTCAAGAGTTTTTTTATCCCGTGTAGAATGAAAATTCAATGTGTGTGTGTGTGTGTGTGTGTGTACATTGATATTTATAGTTGGATGAGTTTTTATGTGTGTGTGGGGGAAGATGATCTTAGTGTGTGTACTCTGTAATATTTTTCCTTAACTTGTTTCTCTACTGGTGGTATGGTAGGAGTCATTCCCTATCTGGAGGGGTGAAGATGATGTGATGTTCTTTCTATCGGGTTTTTCATGTCCCTCGTCTCCTCTTCCTATATCTTCCTTTAGAACAAGAGGAGGAGGAGGGGGAGGAGGACGGAGAATAGATATCAAAGAGAGAGGGAGAGAGAGAGAGACATGTTCCTACTACTCTACTCCACGTATGAATTGAGAAGGAGCCAAAAGAGTGAAAAATATTAAAAATAGATGGGTAGGTGCTTGTCTTTGGCTAGTGTGTGTGTGTGTGGTGGGATTTTTTGCAAGAGTTTAACAGGGTTGCTTTGGATGAGGCTGAAAATTGTGAAGGAAAATCTTTTTTGATTCTCAGTAGAATCTCTACCTTCCGCCTATTAACATCATAATCGACGAGAAAAAAGGGGACAGAGAGCAGGGGAAAAAGGGAAGAAACCATCATTTTAATCCAGGACACGACTGACAGGCTCTCAAAATATTGAGAAAAGAAAAAGCTGAACTTTCTCCTTCACATCCTTTCATACAGTGTGTTCTCTTTTCTTGAGGGGGGAAATCATTTTGTTGTGATCCCAAAAGTTTTAGTGCTTCCTCAGCATCTTTACCATTTTTTTGAGTGTTTGACCAGGAACAACCAAAGTCCAAGGAGTCAAGATGGTTTATGAATCGGAATACTCTTCTCGAAGAGTTTACTCGAGCTCTAGACCGGGTGGGGTCACCAATTCCTACTCGTACACGGTAAATAAATTACTATGCAAAATTTTGTCATCCACAGTTCATGTGTCTCATTCTGCCTGTCTGTCTGTTTTTTCTCTTCCTTTTTTTCATATAAAAAAACAATGGGATTTTTTGTCCAACTCGGAATACTCGGAATTTTGATTACCATCTCATGGATAATTGTGATTATGATGACTATTTATCATAATCATAATTTGCACTGTGAAAAAAATGTTTTTTTTTCTTCTAAATGTCTCATCTCTTGCTCGTTGACCTTTTGCCCCCTCAACCCCATTTTTGCGCTTTTTTGTTGCTACACACTCTAATAATAATTATTTTTGACAACTCTTTTCTTCTCAAAAACTATGATGTGATTAATCTCAAAAAAAATCATTTCGAAAAGCCATAGTACGCAGTGCAATTTAATCTTTACAAACTCATTTTTTGAAAGTCATAACTTTCGCACACATCTTTTTTTACTGCTGTTCCATGTAATCTATAATGTGTACCATAAATTACGATTGCAAGATTGTAAAGGAATTATATTTGTGACTTACTCAGTGACTGGACGTTGGTCAATTAATTTTAACAAAAAAAAATACATTGTTTAGATTAACCCGATTTCTCGACGTCGTAACAAGCCCAGCGCAGTCACTACGCGGGTCATCCGTGTTCCGTATCCATTGAGTGATCAAGATCTTCTTAACCTTGTTACGGTATACTATTATGCACTTAACAATCCTTTCTCCTACTTTTTGATTACTCACACCGACAACAACCGAGGGAATAACGACCAGAGACCATCATCAATTCCTACTTGTAATGCGAGGAATTATTTCAAATTTAAATTAAACTTGAATATTTATTTTGCAATATTAACTCCCCAACAAAAAAAATTTAATAGTCAAAGTGGAGTAAAATATTTCTCATGTAATTCAATTCACGCAACAGGTACTCAACCATCCCTAAATTTCGGAGTGTGCACTGAAAAAAAAGTCTACATTATTTATAGATTTTAAGCTCCTACGTCGTCGTCTCCTCCTCTTCGTCCTTCCCTCTCCAAGAAGAAGGAACATGACAAGAATCATGATTCAAGATTCTTGATCTCATTCATAACAGTTACAATGGATGAGGGAGAACTGTACAATACACAATGAAAGAGGAAGAGGAGGGGAAGAAATATAACAATGACTTTTTTTTGTAAACAGTGACTACACAAAGCTTTCTCCTCAGAAAAAAAACATTTTTTTTCTGAGGTTGTCATTGACAATCTTTCTCTCTTTGGGGAACAAGCCTCAGTTACACATTTCAATTGCCGACAAGAACTCAAAAGAAAGCTATTTTTCTCCCCACAAAAAATATCATAAATATATAATAACGTCTTGATAAATTGCTTTTCCTCCATTACCTGTCGGTGAAAGTAATTTTTTTCCGGAGGAGACTGACTGACTACTTTTTTTTTTCTCTCTTCAACACTTTCCTCTGTGCCTGACGTATTAAATATTCAAGGAAGAAAAGTCTTGGGGAAAAGTCTTGATCAAGTACTTAATTCTTGGGAATTCATAAGATCCATATTACCATACTGTACTACAGTATACCAAGATAGACAGTATTGTGAAGGGGAAAGATAAGGATGACTCATAAGGATGAGAACACACACACACACCACAAATCCTGTCAATACTTACATCAATTTTTGAGTAGGCATCTTAAGCTTCGAAATTCCAGTGTCACACTCACTCTGGATATTTATGAAGGGATAGGGAGGTGTACGTTACATAAGTATCATGTCTACCAGAATAATAATAAAAACGTTGGGTAAATGTAGGCGGATGATTGATAGCTAACAAAATTCCACACAGGAAGACACACACATACACGACTAAAGTACACACACACACACTCATCTCTATGCTGTACATAACTTAAGAGTGAATCCACACGACGCTGACATTAATATTTGGTGTTCGCTTGATAGTCTTTGAATAAGGCATGACAAGCTTTCCGAAAATTGTACGAAAAATTGAATCCTTTCCAGATAAATTTTTAGCTTGTGTAACCAAGTTTTGTGTGTGTGCCCCTTAATACTGAGTAGCAGATTTTTTAAAATATTGTAATCAATGTGTATATAAAACGACCACCTTTCTCCCTCAATTGTTGTGATACGGGGGAAGGGAGGGAGACCCCTTCCTTCACAATACCTCATCATTATTAATGATAAAAATGAAGTTTCGGTGTTATAAGAAGGAAATCCGTCATCTCTGTCTTTCTCCACTCCATCCCACTCTGTCTGTGTCTGTGTGTGAATGAGAAAACTTGTTTTTTATTATTATCCATCCACCCACCCCCACCCCACCCCCTCTTTCTCTTGTGTGTGTCTTCCAACTGGAGTATCCTGGGTATCTTGGATTTTGACTCATTTTTTTCATACTTGTCTTCATTTTCTCTCCATCGTCCCCCCCCCCCCCC